>JAHWFP010141959.1:95746-130348 GCA_023313725.1 Lithobius niger | reverse complement strand
AGAGGATGGCACAGCTACCAAACAATAATCCCTAAAATATTTTTAGAATTTTAACTTCTACATAGAGCGTTGAATATGAATCTGACGGATGTTATCTCTCACTCCGCAAGTCAAAAAGGAATAAGCTTACAGGGTGCTTAGTTCAGTTTTACTGATCGTTGCTTTCCCTGAGTAACAGTAGAGTAACAGTGTTTAGCTACATGAAGTCAAATATATTTCCTTTGAGAACAAATGGAGATCTGTGAATAGTTCGTGTAGTCGAAGATGCTGAAAACATGAATAAATAAGAAAAAATCGCAAGAGCCTGCTCCTGTCAACAGTGGCGACGCCACGGGGGCGGTGGTGTGGGGGGAATAAACAATTACTTGATACATGTGCACAGCCAGCCACCAGAGTTATATTAAGCAGTGATTTCCTCATGCAGGCACACACAATATCAGTATTCTGGCACCTATTCTTGAAAGGCAGTGGTGACGGCTGGGGAGGGGATGGGGGAGAGCAAAGTCTGGCACCATTTCGACTTGGGTGGGCTACTGTATTAGTAGTAATACTGAGTAAACCAGAAGCAATACGATTGACGTAGACCACCCCGTCCCCCCACCCTCCGTCCAACACTATCCCTAACTGCCAACTTTCTTTTAATCAGCTGGTTAGTTTAATATTCGATTCTAAAATATTTCAGTTTTGTTAATATTAATACAAACAACTTGGATTTTTAATTTTCACTTGTAAGTTTTGGTAACGGAACAATGTTACGAGGCACCGTCCCACCACCCTTGCCCCCACCTCTCCCCCGCGTAGCGTCGCCACCGTTGACAGGAGCAGGCTCGTTAGGTTTTTTCTAATTTATTTACATTTTCAGAATCGCTGCATCTACGATTATATAAACTACTCGCAGTTCTCCATTTGTTCTCAATGGAAATAGATTTGACTTCATGTAGCAAAACTGTTACTCAGGGAAAGCATCAGTCAGTAAAACTGAACTAAGCAAGCAGTAAGCGTATTACTTTTTTACTAGCGGAATGGGAGATAACATCCGTCAGCTTCATGTTCAACGCTCTATGTTAAAGTTAAAAAGCTGAAAAAAACTTACGGATTGTTGTTTGGGCGCTTACTGTTCCCCTTCTGACTTGCTAACCATACCGCCAACATTATTTCGTTTATCTATACACCACTGGTTGTAAGGGGGGGGGGCGGCAAAGGGAAATAATTATCCCGTGCCTCAACCTGGCAAAGGTCTCGCGCCTAGGCAGTGATGGTTAAAAAAAAGGAAAGCCTCCATATTATTACTAGTATAAAAAAAATTCTTTAAATTAATGTCTTTTCTGATCACCTCAATAATGATTTTATGGGCCTGGGGAAAGAGACCTCAGTTTAAAACTTTGTGCTGGGCCAGAGGAACAACAAACGTAAATAACATGCCAACAGTCAACACCCCGCACTGTAGCTCTCCCCTCCTACTTCGCTGACATAGAATAACCTGTCGAGCTGGGAAGCTTAGCCAAGCAGGGAAGCATCGGGCAGCGAATGTAACATTGGAAATGCCTCTGACTGTACATTGATTTCATAGAGATAAAATTAGGTCTGGTCTGTGAATATGGATTGGAAGAGTTAAGATGGCCCTGTATTGTAGCATTGCTGCTCACAATCATATTGCTTCATTTTTACATGACAGACTTTTCGTAAATAATATGCTGTCTGATTTGCTTTAAAAGTCACAAAATCTGAAGAACATTTAGAACATTTTAAGTGATCGTGTTCCAAACACTAACATATAGCTAGAAAATGTCTTTTCTAAAGAATTACCCTGCATTACTTTCCTTTTTTCGGATAATTTATTCTAACTAGCTTTTGAGCGTAACATGGGTGGTGTTGAAGGCACGGTTTACAACAGTGGTTAGTGGTTGACAATCATATGTTTTAATTCCCCCCTCCCCACGTCTAATGATTCCATCTTTCTAATGATTACTTCTATGCAAACACATACAAAACAGACGTCATAAACGGCAAAACACATGCAAAATTAAAGATTAAAAATACAAACCCAGAATGAACACGTAATTACTCACGTGACCTAGAACTTGAAGTGAAGCCAAAAAAATGACAGGTCATTATTACGTTGCTTATTTTTGCCCCATTCCCTTTCTTATGCTATTTGGAAGGATACTGAGTGGCCGTTAGGCTACTGAAATCAGGATTAGTTATTAAAAATAGAAGCAAACCTTAATTTCCTTTCGAAAAAACCGTCAACGACCCTACCGACATAATTAAGTTTGAATACAGTTTGAATACAGTTTGAATCCATTGTATTAGATCGTAATCGAATTAGTAGGCTTAAACAATTCAAATTGGTGTTGCTTAATTAGCACGAGAAATTTATTAACAACAACAAAACAATACGTACAATTTCAGATATGAAGTTCAGAATAAAAAAAAAAATGCCTAAAGGGTGCTTTTGAACCAAAAATATTTTTTAGAGACAAGCAATGTAAACGTATTTGTGTAGTCACAATAAAAAAGTAGGTCAATAAATCACTTCCTTCAACACAATAAAATTCAGTTAACAGGTTAATTGCTACATTTCCTTTACTTTGTTGACATAATCGAAGCCACACCAAACCAAAGGGCTATAAAACCACTGATAAATTACAAATGTACCTACACTCATATTTCCAGGAAATTGAAGAACTCGTAATGATGGTCCCAAATTTGCATCCAGATTAGTATAAATTCACTTCAGTATTTTAACCACTTTCAACTTCACTGGAAACACGTTCACTTTGAACGCTATTGTTCACTCGTTACCCATTGCTAGCTCATACTCATCTGCACAGGTCTGTGTTAGTCACCCAGCTGCCTCCTAATTATACAATTTCCAATGCTCAATGGCAAACAAAGGCTAGATGACAAATTGCATTTAGCACCCTGATGGGAAGTGGACTTGTATTACTTTATCAACCTGACTTCCTTTTGCGTTTCCGGTGCATAATGTAAGTCAATTGTGACGATTTGGGTTCCTTGTACTGCCTAAATATGGAGAAGGCAGAGAGACCAATATCTACCTCTTTGATGACGGAAGCCATTGTGTTTTAAAAGTTTCACCTTAAATTTCTCCTGCCGTTTTCCCGTGTTTCAAGTTGCTGAGCTTCCAGAAAAGAAAACCTATAAGGCTTGCAAGCAGAATGAATGGTTTAGCTGTGACTTCTTACAATTAATATTCAGTTAATTACTTTTTTTTAGCATTGCTGTGTCCAAACTTTGGAATAAGTTTTTTTCTGTCAGTATAAAATATATATCATAATTCGAAATTTGAACAATTATATTGCTTAGGATGTATACCTTTAAAGATGTTGTGTTGAACAGCTCATAAAATATATAAAATAATCTAATCATTTAAAGATGACGTGTTACATATTATTTAAAAATTGCGTAAAATGATATAAGCCACTGACAACCTTTAAAGATGACATGTTACGTACTACGTAAAATGAGTAAAACAGTATAAACCAATTCTGGGCATGACAGGAGTCTGCTTGGTTCACTAATTATAAACGCACACAAAATACGCATGTACCCAGTCACACGAATACAATATAAAATAACAGAATATAAAGCAACACACACAGACAAATATAAAGAAAAAAGTCTGTACAAAACACAAATTAGGCACGCACACACATACAAACACACACACAAACATTAATTAAACATTTTAACATAAACTGCGTTTACTTAAAGACATAATCATGGTTTAAAAACCTATCTTGTTACTTGGAACTGGAGTTCAAATTATAACTCGTTGCATTCGTTTGAACTCAAATCCGTTTTTATTTGTGAATTTTCACAGCTTTGAGTATTGGGATACAAGCTCCAATGCATTTTTCTAATCGGCGAATCCGTTTTTTGTTCAGTTATTATATAGAAGTGCACTAGCACTTCGCCCATCTCAGTTCAGATTGCAAGCTTCGCCAATCAAGTTCAGAGTGTTAGCTTTCCATGGAATCTAATTGTTGGCGTCAGCTTGTTATTCAAATCAAGAGATATCAGTGTTTGGGCCAAGGCTTGCTACTGCTTCTCCTACCCGAGACATTAAACTGGCATTTTCTGATAATACATACTAAATATTAATGCGACAGAAAGCTTTGGCAATTGTATAGATCGACAGGGTTCACCGAGTAGACAACAGAAAGTCCTCTTTCAAAGCAGAGCATAAAATATTTTCAATACTAAAAGGGTATCTCAAGTATTACCATACTTTTCCCGTTTTCATTGTTGTAAGTATGCATTCTAAATCCTGTGACCTAGCCACTTCCAACAATGGTGAGCATGCTTACTGCGCACGCTTATCTGCACACTTATAGCACACACTTTTGTTGATGAGATAAGATAACTGAAGTTTTCATTTCGAAATTATGGTTACCATCATCCGATTTCCTTCAAATTGGGAATGGAGACAAAATTGTTGATTCAAAGTGAATCAGTGTATGTACGATCATCACTAATAATTGCAAATGGCCACCATGCCCAACTCCAATGACATTTTGTGACGAACCAAACAACAGCTAGGCCTAATCAGCCTCCCCCCTCACCAGCGACTACTCTACTAAGAAATGAGCATATCTCGTGCAACCCTAATGATCAAAAAGAATATGCTCTTCCATAGTTTGCTCAAAGCCGCGCTAAAGGACCGTTCATAAATGGGGGGAGGCGGGAGGGGGTTGTTCACCAAACGTGTTAGCATCAGTTATGAGGTTGGGTTTGGAGATAAATTAATTTTTCGCTTATTTCTTTTTAACTGTTTCATTTTAATTTTTTTTAGCTAAATCACTATTCTGACCTCTGTTTTGTAAGACTTAATTTTTTTTATGGTCCTTACACCCCTAGGTACTATGTACAGCTTACAAAAACGAATTCATAAAAAAAAATCTTTACTGTTGTTTATTATTATTTTTTTTTGGGGGGGGGGGCGGGGGAGAAATTTTTATGTAATTTCTTGGGGGGGGAGTAACGCTACAAGGAGGGAAGGAGGGGGTCTAAATTGGTAGAAGAAACCGTTACCTAATTTATGAACGCTCCTTAATGAAAGAATAAATGCATACAAATCATTTAATAACTCCTGACAAAGCGCTGTTGTAAAGTATGGTAATAAAACAGTTATGTAAAGCAGTTATGTAATGCAGTAATGAGCCGGTATATAAGTGATTTAACGCACCTTTTGGTGAAGTGACGTACGAGGAACTGTGGAATTATTTACACAGGCCCATTATTGCAAAATCAACATTAAAACTGTTTTATTACCATACTTTACATCACATAGACAGGAGTTATTTAATGATATGTCTGCATTTATGGCACCATTAGAGAGCGTTCATAAATTATGTAACATTTTTTCTAGCAATTTAGACCCCCCTCCGTCCTTGTAACCCCGGTGTAACACTAGGCGTGATCTCCCACCAAGAAATTACACAACAATTTCTCCCCCCCCCCCAAAAAAAAAATAAACAACTGCATAGTTTTTTTTATGAATTGTTTTTTCTAAGCTGTCCATAGTACCTAGGGGTGTAAGGACCAGAAAAAAAATTAAGTTTTAAAAAACAGAAGTCAGAAAATATTCTAGTTAAAAGAATTACATAAAACAGTTAAAAAGAAATAATCAAAAAATAAGTTTGTAAACGTAATTTGTTACGTATCATGTCGCCATACCCTCCTCATAGCAAATGGTAACACATTTGGTGACAACCCCCCCCCCCCCGATTTATGAACTCTCCTTTAGCACCGCTTGGATCAAACTTTGGAAGAGCGTATTCTTTAGGATCATTAGGGGGTTGCACGAGATTTGCCTATTTTTTAAGAGTCCATGTTGGTGCAAAGGCAGTCGTTGGTGGTTGGGGAAGGGGCTAGCTGTTGTTTAGTTCATCACGAAATGTCATTGGATTTTGGAATGGTGGCCATTTGCAATTAAATGATGATCGTACATACACTGTTTCACTTGGAATCAACTATTTCTTCTCTGTTCCCAATTTGAAGAAAATCGGACGATGGTAATCATAATTTCGAAATGGCGGCCATTATAGATTAACAACGACGATGGTACATTTATTGTTTCATTTGATATCAAGGAATAGCTTGGTCGCTTATTTGACTTAATCTGACAGAAATCGGGATATTGCCTGAGGAAGAAGTAGGTTAGAAACGCAGTTACAGTAATACGGATCATATCAAAATCCAAAACTGGTAAATGGGGCCACCAAGAACCGAATGGTTTGGCCCTTCAATGGAGTGATATCAACACACCAAAACATTTGCCAAGTTAATCACACCGCTTAATAGTTCGAGGGTTAAATGAAAACTAGAACATTACTACTTTTGGTAGCAATGTTCAAGTTTTCATTTAACGTTCAAAGTATTATTCGGTGTGATTAAGTCCTTTGACGGACCGAACTATTTGGAACTTGGCAGCCCCTTTTCACCAGTTTTGGTTTTTGATATGATATCACTACTTTTTTTTATTGTGTATTGGCTCAACTCCACTACCGTTCACATGTGGAATAAAGTACCACGTCAACAAGAAATTGTTTTTCAACAATTTGCTACTACCTTTTGCTATAGGCCGAACCATTCTCAACTTAGTCACCTCTTTATAGGTTTTTGGTTTAGTTTTAATTTTGCTGTAATTTGTTTTATTTAGTTAATTTTGGTGTGTTGATATCACCCCTTTGAGGGGCCGTACCACACTCAACTAGTTGGCCTCTTTACCAGTTTTTGGCTTTGTTTATTTTGATTTGTTTTTACATTTGGTTTATTTTTCGTGAATTGGACGTGAATACAATTTCTTTGCAACATTGTTTGGATTTATCATGATACACTAGTGTGTGTCTAGGCACGCACGTCAGTATAAGCATTCTCATTGTCCGAACTTTGGCCGTCCAATGAGAAGAGATGCCGACAATACTAACAATGGTTATAATATTTTCGTACTTACGCGCCCTCCAACGCCATACCCGTTACGTCCCCAGGTTCCAAACCATAAAAGGTACGCAGTTCGTATTGTACTGCAACCATTCGTCCAATTTCATAGCTGGAAGCCTTCCCGATGTCTCGGTAACGATGAATAATCACCCTATGGGATTTAACATCGGGATGAGCAGGCTAGCTAGCTAGTAGTAACACATTTTCAACGTTATTGAGGGTCAGATTTTGCATTTGAAGCAGCTTAGCTGGCATTCCTACAGAAGTTAATTTTTGTCAGGTGGGTCATTGTTCTCGATTTCAACACAGTTTGTTTTGTACTGCATTATTATTTTTCCCCAAGTACATGAAATGAGCCCAACTGTGTTTCAGGATATAAGACACTGACACTACGGCGTCGCGCTACAATGGTTTACAACCTCGACAATTGAATTGATGTGATGTTTGTTGCCTAACTTGGCGAGACACACGCTAGATATTGTAGGAGGGCAAGAAAGAGCAAGAATTGGCATCAAAACTTTTAGTTTATAACCACCATTGTTGGAAAAGGCTAGGTTACGGAATTTAGAATGCACACTTTCAACAATGAAAATGGCAAAAATGGAGAAATAAAAGGTTGATTTTGCAAAAGTGGGCCAGTATACGTGATTTAATGTACACTTTTGGTGAAGCGACGTCCTCGGAGCTGTGCAAAATCCTCGGGGATTTCGCCCCCTCGGACGATTCACAGCTCCTCATATATCGGCTTCACCAAAAGTGTGCTTTAAATCACTTATACCGGTCCATTTATGCAAAAAGTTTGGCGGGAATCCTTAACAAGTTTTGTTTTGTTTTCTTGCGTTCCTACAATCTCCGTATTACTCTAACTGCGTCTCTAACCTACGTCTGCCTCTAACGAAATCCCGATAGCATTAGATTAAGCACATAAGCGACCTACCTTTTACTTGATATCAAATGAAAGAATGAATGTACCATCGTCGTTGTCAATCTATGATGGCCGCCATTTCGAAATTATGCTTATCATCGTCAGATTTCATTCAAATTGGGAACGGAGACGAAATAGTTGATTCAAACGAAATAATGTATGTACGATCATCATTAATAATTTCAAATGGACGCCATGCCCAAATCCAACGAAGTTTCGTGACAAACCAAACAGCAGCTAGGCCTACCCCCCTCCCCCCACCTCACTGGCGACTGCCTTTACTTCACAGCAACATCTGCTCTTTAAAAAATGAGCAAATCTCGTGCAACCCTAATGGTCCAAAAGAATACGCTCTTTTAAAGTTTGTTCAAAGCGGTGCTAAAAGAGCTTTCAAAAATCGGGGGGCGGGGGGGGTAGTTCATCAAACGTGTTACATTCTGTTATAAGGGGGGGGGGGTATGGCGACATGCTATGTAACACAAACTAACTTTCGACAATTTATTTTTCGGTTATTTCTTTTTAACTATTTTTTGTATATTCTTACATTTTTTACATTGTAAATTATCTTTGACTTACACCCCTAGGTCTATGTACAGCCTACAGACACGAATTCATAAAAAAAAACAATACAGTTGTTTATTTTTTTTTGGGGGGGGGGGGGGATATTGTTATGTTATTTTTTGGGGAGGGGCTCACGCCAAGTGTTACACCGGCATTACAAGGAGGGAGAGGGGGTCTGAATTGCTAGAACAAAACGTTACGTAAATTATGAACGCTCCCTAATGGTGAATTAAATGCAGACAATTCATTAAATAACTCCTGTAAAAGCAATGTAAAGTATGGTAATAAAACAATTATAACATGGATTTTTACAAAAATGGGTCGGTGTAAGTGATTTACGCACACTTTTGGTGAAGCGACGTCCTCGGAGCTGTGCAATATCCTCGGGGCCTTGCCCCCCTTGGACGATTCCGCAGCTCCTTGTACGTCGCTTCACCAAAAGTGTGCATTAAATCACATATGGCGGCCCATTGTTGCAAAATCCATGGTATAATCATTACTTAACTTATTTTTTCCGTTTCACAATTAAATCGAATTGTTATACGGAAATTGTAACTTATCTAAAATAAATGAGCTATCTCATCCTATACTTAACTGTTTACGGGGAAAAAATCAGTGAAGGGTAACCGATCGTTGAAAAAAAACATAAAATATAAATAGGCCTAATAAACTAACTTATCCCTTAGATGGGTCCCTTTAACCCTATGGGATTATTGTGTGATATCACTTCTTTCGGTTGTTTACTGGTTTTGCTTTAGTGTTAGTATAGTTTGTTAAGCTTGAGTGATCACGGTCGGACCACAAAATTTGTGGCTGCCATTTTGACTCTGATATCACTACTTTCTTTGGCGAAAACTTGATGGATCCTTTTACCCTTATGGGGATTTTGTATGATATAGATTACTTTGGTATTAGCAATTGTTAGCATTCAGCGATTGTTAGCCAACATGTGTAAAAATGGGACTGAAGCAGCTTTAAGCATGTGAAGAATGGTCATACAACAAACTAAGCCGTGTCAATTTGGCTAATCTAACGGCTAATTAGCAATGGTAAATTTGCAAATTAGAAATTTTAAAATTTTTAGAAATAAAATTCCTCTAAAAAGGTACAGATGAAGATAAGATGATGTAATCTTATGTATACAGTCAAGAGGCATTTCCAATGTCACTTTCGCTGGCTTCCAAGGCCAATCCTATTAGGCAAGTACGCACCGAACGAAGATTCAAGTTTTCATTTAACTTTCAAACTATTAGTAGGTGCGATTAACTTGGCTATAAGATTGGCCTTGGAGGCCTTTCCCTGGTTGAATGATATCACTACCTTCAAAGGCCGATCGTTTTTGGAAACTTGGCGGGTTTTTATACCAGTTTTGGTTTTGTGCGGATCTAGACACACGCTCTAGTGTGTCGACCGCCAAGTAACAGTAGATCATCCATTGTAGATATCCGATTGTTAAAAAACTCATTGGTGATAAAAAGGCAGCCTCACTAGCAGACATGAGTCTGTTAACTGTGAGAACTAAAAGCATACTTTACCATGTTGAGGATAAATTCCAATGCGACTTCGACCGTTAATAGACACATGTAATATAGTATATGACTGTGAAAGTACAAAAGGTCTATAAATAATTCGCCGTTGTATCAGCCAAATTGAGAATTTTTCGTAAGCTTTCTTAGTTAGTTCGTTTTGTCATGCAGAATATGTGAAGCATGGAGAGACATTATACCAAACCGCGTCAATTTGCCGGTTGTAACAGCTTACTGGATAACGGAAAATGGAAAATTTATCAAGCTGGAAATTTGTAGACAGAAAACTCCGTCAGAAAAAAAGGTCAACGTAAAGATAAGACGGTCTGACTTCTGTACGTTCAGTCCTATGAAATTTGTGATATCCACCCAAAACTAAAACTGTTATAAAAGAAGACGCCAAGTTTCAAAAAAGGGTCAGGCTTTGAAGGTACTGATATCATTCAACCTGGGAAAGGCTATCAAGTTTACTCGTATTAGCCAATTTAATAGCACCGAATAATACTTGGAACGTTAAATGAAAACTTAAAGATTCCTCCCGCGATATAAATCTTCTAGTTTTCTTTTACCTTCAAACTATCAGTAGGTACGATTAACTATTAGTAGTATTCAAACTAGGTCCTATTAACTTGGCGGCCTTTCCCTGGTTGAATGATATCAGTACCTTCAAAAGCCGACCCTTTTTTGTAACTTGGCAGCTTCTTTTATATCAGTTTTGGTTTTGGGTGGATCTAGAAATCTTTGGAAATCGTTGTTATCAGGTGTCTTGGGTCCAGTAACAAAGAAAAGCACAACATTAAAGTGCGGGAAGGTGTCCTTTGTAGAGAAAACGTACCCTCAATAACGTTGATTTGTGTTACTGGCTAGCAACTACTACTACTACTAGGTAAGGTCAGAGCCATGTTAATTTTCATAGAGTATAAAACACGTCTACAGTTGTTAGTTTGTATTGTTACCCAACAGGCTGTTACAACATGCTTAAGTTTTATACGCGCACCGATTCAGTACTTATGAACCGCAACATTGCACTCGAGTTTAAACAAAATAACTATTGTTGCAATTATGTTTGCTTCCGGCCACGGCTCTAATAAACCCAATCAATTAACGACATCGTAAATAAACTAACCTTGGCTTCTGGTTGGATACAGTTCAGTAAATTTTATATTATGTGATATTTGGAAAGTTAAATATTATGTGATCAGTGAATTTTATAGTATAGTTCCTTGAACACACCATGGTAGCTAAACTACTGAAGTTGCAACAGAAAAGAAACTGGGAATCTACCATTGCCAGGAAAATTTGAAATACAATGCAGATCGTGAACACAGGGTCCAGTCAGTGAAGAACGTTTTTTTCAAATAAGTATGGATTAGTAATGTGTGGAGTTTGATGGTTACAGTAGACATACACTATAGTGTGATGCCACTAAGTAGATGATTGGCCAAGTAGATGAGACTAATTGTGATTGAGTGAGCAATTCCAGCTTCATTGCGTGATTAAAATTAACCTCGGGAGGAGCAGCTGAATTTGGATGCGGTGAATGAGTGAGCAAAGCGAACGAAAATCAGCGTTTGTTAGGCAGTACGCTCAAAAATGGAATTGAACAAACTTAAGACTATGAAATACGAACATACAATAAACCAAACCATGTCAATTTGGTTAATGTAACGGCTAATTGAGCTAATTGGACTTCTTTGTATGCACATGCCAGTAAAACTTGTGATATCCACTCAAAACCAAAACTGGTATAATAGAATCCGCCAAGTTTCAAAAAAGGGTCGTCCTTTGAAAGTAGTGATATCATTTACAGTCCGGGACCGAGTTGCATGCCGTGTAATTTTCGTGGGAGAAACATGTTACCTATGGCAAAGTGTTAGTATGGTCACAGGCTTTCAAAAAATCTTTGGTATCAACCCCACATTTTTAGCAGGGGGTGGGGGTGGGGCAGGGGTTGGAGGGATGTACGCCATCCTTAAAAAAGACTAAGTAGCAAAATTAGTGAACCCCATCATGTTTGGTATCAAATGAAAGGTGTCATTTCACCAGATCAGGTCAGGTAAGTGAGGTATCATTTGACCTTCGACCCTCATTTGACCCAAATAAAGGTCAAAAAGGTAAAAAATTTCAAATTTTTCCGCGAATTTGATTAAATTATTAAATTTTTATGGTATCTTGTCATGTTTGGTATCAAAAGAATGATGACCATTAATTAAGACCACAGACCACAGACCATTAATTAAGGAGTTCCCTGGAAAAGGGCATAAAGTCACTTGTGCCCTTTTTCCGCATCCTAAAAAAACTTATAGAGCACCTCTCAGTCTATGGAATAAAGGCACAAACGGTAAGAAGTCTACCAACAGAAGCGCTCTACAAGTAATTTTTTTTATTTAACGCCGGATATCGCCGCAAGATGGCGCTGCTTTTCAACATGGCCGCTGCCAGTGCCACTGACAATTTTTCCACAAATTTCCTATTTTCCTGAACATATCTGCTACAAAAATATGTTTTAAAAAGGAACATGAATATAAATCCCATCAGAAAATGATTACTTTCAAAGCTTAAGCTTAAAATACTAGTTCTCAGTTTTTTGGGCTTTTTTCAAAACATGAATTTTTCTTTAGTGCCCTTTTTCCAGGGAACTCCTCAATTAATTATAATATTTGACCTTTGACCCCATTTGACCTTAATACAGGTAAATAGAAGGTCAAAATTTTAAGTTTTTGTCCCAAATTTAACAGAACTAGGTGAATATTTACTATGCTATCTTGTATAGTATCAAATGAAAGCTGTTGATCTGTGGACCATTTTAAGTTGACCTTTGACCTCATTTGACCCACTTTACGGACGACTTTTAAACATTCACAAGGAATCACTTATGTTATAGGTAATGGCAAAACAGTCATTGGCTTATATATACCAACAAAGCAATTGTAGATGCATAGAAGCGGTTTGCAAAAGAAGTTATATTACGACCAGGAGAGCTATACACCTTAATGGCAGTTCTTCAAGCAGTAGGATCTTATATTGAAAACAGTGGTATTGACAACAGTTTGATAGAGGGAGAATTATATAGTCACCAGACTTTACAAAAAATAATGCAAGGAAACCACGTCAGAAGAGCTATCCAAACTCATTTAACCGTATTAGAGGTTCTCTCTACATATTCTGTTTCATGCATTTTCAAAAAAGTATCCATGTATCAAAGCATGCGTTTAAGATAAGGCTATTCGTTGAAATAAGGCATGTGAGGAAAGAGATGTGAAAAAATTCCACTTATTTACAAAGAAATATTTATTCTTATTTATTTATTATTTGGAAAGTGTTTGTTTATATGTATGTATTCACGTGTTAAATGCTGCCTATGGACGTTTCCTTTTAGCCGTGTCAGTCTGGCTCAGCGGTAGGACCTTGGCCACTATCTGTATTTAGTTATTTAGAAAGAAATATTTAATATTTTAAAGACAGAATATGTGATTAAAGCTTTTTAAGAATTCAAAGCTGCTGATGCCACTAATTCAATCTTAGTTGCACTTTTGCAATTCATGCAGATGGTGGTTGGTCTTTGGGATTTTACTAGAAGTGTGCGATCTGGGATTTGCACCATACTACACGTAAGGAACTGGCAAAGTATTTCTTTGCCCATGACAAATGAAACTATCCTTGCAATTTATTTTGCTGAGATGAATGATTTAGGAGAAAATGCTCCAAAGATATTGCTGAATTTGAAAAAGGCAATTGGAAAGTGAACAAGATCATGGTGCCGTTTTGTAGCATTGGTGGCAACCACACATTGGAGCACATCAGCCGAAGCATGAAAGTGTTGGAGATAATCGTGGTATACCCTTTATCCCGATGCATGTTCAAGATCTTTTCTTGTAGCACCTGAAATGACAAGGTTGGAAAGTAAAGCGCAGGACGTAGCTGTTGTAAATACATCAAGAAATCTAAAGCATCACGAGTTAAACCTATAGCAACTTTACAAATAATCAATGACAGCACACTGAAGCTTCATGTATATTTCAAGGAGTTATAAAATCCGTTTGAAGACGACACAGGACAGATTCTCAACTTCCTTACAAAGACATTAATGACAGAGGACATCAAAGTCGTTGTACTTCGACGAAATGAAGTAGAACAAACACTATACGTACAGTTCCTCGAACGAAAGAATAGCCTACGTCAGACTTCGGTGAATATATGGGACAAAATGTCAAACATTAGGTAAAAAAACTTCAAATGTGGAAAGATTTAGACAAGAAAGTTGAAGTGAAATTAAAAGATTCAACAGTGAAATTAAAAGAAAGTAACACATTACTGGTTTAAATGTTGGTTGTGGCGCGATTTCATCCATGAATAGATCTAAAGCTATCAATTGGCTCCTACAAATTTTCTTTTATCCCAAGATCGCTCTTTGCCATAGGTGGCTCTATACAGAATTGCTCAAACAAAAGTGCACTTTCGATAATTCTTTAAGAAAAGCCACAAGAAATACCTAGATAAAAAAAAACTTATAACGTTGCAATAGCAGAATTGAAGTTTTTCCATAAAGAACGTCATGTTCTGACATGTGCCCAAGTTCCCACTTCCTTCATGATTGCAATATATCAAAAGTATGTAACATACTATGAAATTCATGTTGTTTTTGACCGATATGATGTATCGAAGTCGTTGAAGATTGCAACAAGAGAGAGTCTGATAGAAAGTTTGCTGGTATATATAAGCCATTGACTGTTTTGCAATTACCAATAACATGATACGTGATTCCTTGTGAATGTTTAAAAGTCGTCAGTAAAGTGGGTCAAATGAAGTCAAAGGTCAATTTAATGGTCAACAGGCAACAGGTTTCATTTGATACTATACAAAATAGCATAGTGAATATTCACTAGTTCTGTTAAATTTGGGACAAAAAATTAAAATTTTGACCTACGATTTACCTGTATTAAGGTCAAATGGGGTCAAAGGTCAAATATTATAATTAATTAATGGTCTGCGGACCGACACCATTCGTTTGATACCAAACATGATAAGATACCATAAAAATATAGTAATTGAGTCAAATTCGTGGAAAAATTTGTAATTTTTTTCCTTTTTGACCTTTATTTGGGTCAAATGAGGTCGAAGGTCAAATGTTGTAATTTATTAATAATCTGTGAACCAACACCTTTCATTTGATACCAAGCATGATGGGGAGTTCACTAATTTTGCTTCTTAGTCCTATCTTAAGGACGGGTAGATAATCCCCCTATCCCCACCCCATCCTCTGCTAAAAATGCGGGGTTCACACCGCCAACCGTCTCAATTTGGCTGATGTAACGCTATTTGCAGTTCAGCAAATGTGAAAATTATGAAGGAGAAAATTTATACACATAAAATACCTCCAGACAACAAAGGGAGAGGTAACGATTAGACCATGGGATTCTTTCTATTAACAGGCCTATGAAATTTATGATATCCAACCAAAACCGAAACAGGTATAAGAGAAGCCACCAAGTTTCCAACAAGGGTCGGCCTTTGAAAGTAGTTATATCATTTAACCATGGAAAGGCCACCAAGGTTAATCCTATTAGCCAAGTTAATTGCACCGATTAATACTTTGGACGTTAAATGAAAAATTGAAGATTGCTACCGCTGGCAAATCTTCTAGTTTTCATTAACTTTTGAACTATTAGTATATGCAACTAACTTGGCTAATAGTATTAATCTTGGCGTCTTCTCTTAAACCAGTTTTAGTTTTGGGTGGATCTATACAAACGCTAGAGTCTCGCGCCAAGTTAGGCAACAAACATGACAACAAACATCACATCAATTTAATTGTCAAGGTTATAAACCATTTCAGCTCGACGCCATAGCGTCAGTGTTTTATATCCTGAAGCATAGTTGGGCACATTTCATGTACTTGGGGAAAAATAATAATGCGGTACAAAAGCTTAAATTGTGTTGAAATCGAGAGCAATGACCCACCTGACAAAAATTTACTTCTGTAGGAATGCCAGCTAAGCTGTTTTCAATGCAAGATCTGACCCTAAATAACGTTGAAAATGTGTACTGCTAGCTAGCTAGCTAGTCCGCTCATCCCCAAGTTAAATCCCATAGGGTGATATTTTATCGAAACCGAGATAGCGGGAAGGCGTACCATTGTTAGTACTGTCGGAATCGTCTCTCATTGGATGGCCAAAGTTCGGACAATGAGAACATGTATACTGACGTGCGTTCCTAAACACACACTAGTGTTTCACGATAAATCTAAACAACGTTGCAACGTATTCATGTCCAATTCACGAAAAATAAACCAACAGTATAAAGAAAGCAAAATAGGCAGCCAAAAACTGGTAAAGAAACCAACAAGTTGAGAGTGGTTCGTCCTTCAAAGGAGTGATATCAACATACCAAATCTTACTAAAAAAACAAATTACTATAAAATAAAACCAAACCAAAACCAAAACCTATAAAGAGGTGACTAAGTTGAGAATGGTTCTGCCTATAAGCAAAAGGTAGTACCAAATTGTTTAAAACCAATTTCTTGTTCACGTGGTACTTTATTACACATCTGCACGGTAGTGCAGTTGAATCAATACACAATTAAAAAAAAAGGAGTAATATCATATCAGAAAGCAAAACTGGTAAAAGTGGCCGCCAAGTTCCGAATGGTTTGGCCCTTCAAAGGAGTGATATCAACATACCAAAACATTTGCCAAGTTAATCGCACCAACTAATAGTTCTAAGGTTAAATGAAAACTTGAACATGTTCTAGTTTTCATTTAACCTTCGAACTATTAAGCAGTGCAATTAACTTGGCGAATGTTTTGGTGTGTTGATATCACTCCTTTGAACGGCCGAACCATTCGGAACTTGGCACCCTTTTTACCAGTTTTGGTTTTTTATATGATATAGATTACTATAGTATTAGCAATTGTTGCCCATTTGGAATTACTTGTGGCACAATAAGTTTAACTTAGATGCTGAGGACGTTGTTGCAGCAGTGACAATCATTCTCCTTTCCTTTATTTTGTTGGATCTTGACACACGCTAGTGTGTCGCGTCAAGTTAAGCAACAATCATTGCATCAATTTAATTATCCAGGACGTAATCCATTGTAGACCAAATCCATAGGTAAGTTGTCTTAGATCCTGAAGCATAATTGGGCATATTTCAGGTACTTGGGGGAAAATATAATTCCCATAGGGTGATTATTCACCGATAAAGAGATAGCGGGAAGGCTTCCAGCTACGTTATTTGACGAATGGCTGCAGTATGAAACGAACTGTATACCTCTTCTGGTTAACAACATGAAGGTGGAACGGGAATGGTGTGGGAAGTACGAAAGTATTGTTCTAACCATTGTTAGCTGTGGTGTTTACCAGTAAGCTAAGTACTGGCACACCACAGATATAATATATATTGCATATTCGATAGAACACCCCTTATTGTAAAGTGGCTTAGGCAATGGGCCTCTTGTATGGTATCACGGGTAAAGATACACGTGATGCCTTAGTATTTTATAAATATAGGCAGCAGCATGCAAGCGCATTGATACTGAATACTCTGCGTGGGTAAACTTCTCTTTGCACACAGCTGGCCTAAATGGCCCGTATATTACAAATGGCGACCAGGAATAGGATTTATTAATTTTCTTTATTAATGAAAAGGTTAATTCCCCTAGCAAGCCCATCGGCCTGTGGGCGACTAGAGTAGGAATTATCAGGTTAAGCGTTTCCTGCAATTTCCTTAAAGCTGTCTGGCGTTGTCTAGAATTTTTTCAGTCAGCACGAGTTTGGAGGTTTGACATTCCCCAGACGCGGTATTAGTGCCACACTTAGATTTCTCCGGCCAAGGAATTTGCACGTGGTAGACCGCCTTGCAACAAAAGGGACTGGAAATACTTTACCTGGGCTAAACGTAAGTTTCAGGTAATTGGTAGAAACGAACAGAATTCCCCGAGTTCGAAGCTCGTGTTTGTAATGCAAGCCTTTGTCAATTTGGCAGAATAAATTGTTAATAAAAGGTTTATTTGCGAATTTAAGGCGTTGATAATGCCGTGTACGCAACTTAAGAAAAATTATTGGCGTTGCTCAAGTGACAGATTTAAAATAGTCGTTTCTGAGTCAAGCAACGTTATTTAACGAACGATTTTTTCAGCATCCATTAAGAGCAATTAAAAGGCTTGATGTGTAGCCTTCGTGTAAGCATGTTAAAATTTAAGAAGGGACAATTTCAGAAATTATTAAATTAATGCTGAAAGGCGTAATGTGTAGCCTACGTGAAAGCATTTGAATTTAAAAGAAAAAAATTCAGAAATTAATAAATTAATGCTGAAAGGCTTAATGTGTAGCCTAGGTCAAACAAAATGTGTTCAATGTTAGACAGTAAAAGCCAAGAAACTAGCATCCTCACTAAGGTTAACAAACAAGTTGTTCAACTAATTAGATAAAATGGATGTAGATTTATTTAGCAGGTTAGTACAGTGTGATCTACGCAATGGTTTAGTAGCCTATCAAGTTGAGGAAATAAGGGGAAAGATTTTTAAGTAATACTTCTCAGTCTTTGTAGTGCAAATTTTTAAGCCTACCACAGTTTATGTGGATAACTAGGCCCAATTGCTTTAGTATGCATTGCCACTATAGATTGGGAGGTATGTCTAAAATTGTACAGTAGTGTGAAAACTGTAAAGAGAGAGTATGCAAGCTGAAACAGAAAGAGCAAAAACTTAATAAGGGTCAAAATACTTTATTAAAATAAAATTTTCAATTTAATTAAATTGCTTGTTTATGAGTGACAAGCCAAGTGGTAGTAAAGAATTAAGGCAACCCTCTGAACATTAAATAGAGGTTGATGATTGCGTTAGTGACGTCAGTGAAACTTTTTGGGTGACGAAGCCGATAAAGCCGTCAACCTGCCTCCTTTACTTTCACTTAAGAAAATAGAGGATCTTGACAGCTCAGTGGAATCCTGGAAAGTGTATTTTGAAAGAATCGAATTAAATTTTGTAGCATACGATGTGCCTGTTAAGAAAGTGCCAGTTTTGCTCACGAGCATAGGAGCTAAAACGTATGGTTTACTCCGAAATGTATGTGCACCTAATGCACCTTTAACTAAAACTTTAGTTGAAAAAGATAAGTTATTAAGTGAAAACCTATGCCCATCACCAAATTTTATTTGAGAGCGTGTGAAATTTCACCGCAGAGATCAACACGCAAGCGAATCAATTTCGACTTATGTTACGGAACTTTAAAAAGTTAACGTTAAACTGTATATTAGAAATTATGTTGAGAGACAGGTTCATTCTGGGCTTGTGCGACTTTCAGATGTTAAAATTATTTTTGGCGAAGGATTCTGGCATGTTTCTGTTCGATTCAGTTTGTGCTTTTGCTTTAACACAAGAACTGGCTGAAAAGAGTAAATAAATTTCAGGCCTCTTCCACTCACCAACAGAATCAACACCAGGCAGTTTCTAAAATTGGTGATAGAAACAGTATGTGCTTTTGTTGCGGTTGTGACTCACATTTAAAAAGGGCCTGCAAATATCGTAAATATCGTCAAGGGTCACTGAGCAGAATTTGCCATTCAAAAACGGAAAACATGAGTTCAGAACCCGTGTTCGATAGAACACCCATTATTATTAAGTGGCTTAGACCACTGGCCTCTTGGATGGCATCACGGGTAGAGATAGACATGATGCCTTAGTATGTTATAACTATAGGCACCATAGAGCAAGTGCATTACTGATGAATACTTATAACATGTGAAAAAGATGTCGTGATTACTAATGTAACGCTATATTACATTAGCATTGCCGGCATCATCTATGAGACATATTTGTAATTTCGGGATTCTTTTCTCTCATTCCTGGAATCCCGGCATTAATCCTGAAATTTCGGGGTTATTCTTATGATTTTCAGTGGCTAAAAAAAACTACATGAAAGGAAGGAAGGAAGGAGGGGAGGTTGGAAGGAAGTTCGATAACTTATTGTTTAAAATACTCACAAGATGAAAACTAAAGTGAGCACAGATGGTAGTAGCATGGTCGTTTATTTGAAATGATCTAGTGGCAACGTGCAGAAAGACGCATTTGCGTCTGTGAGAATTGCTAAATTGAAGCTAATGAACCACATATTTAAAAGATTGGCAATAAAAATCTCTTAAGCATTAATACGGACGTAATCCTTAAAAACCATTAGTGCCATATAAACCTTCACGGTCTATAGGAACAGATACAAGAAGGCATGTAAGCCACCAGCGTCGTACTGACATGTGTAAAAGAATCTCCTGCCGCCCAAAAAACAAGCTGGAGCTTCTTTATATCTATTAGTGCGACGTTGATGGCTGACACGTCTTTTTCTTGTGTCTGTTCCTATAGGCCATTAAGGTTTATTATGGCTTGCATCCGTATTTTAATGCTTAAGCATTTTTTACTACTAATATCTGTGTTTTGTTTTGTCTGTCCCAACAAGAAAATAAACAATAAGAATATTGTAATTACCTTAAAATAACTTTGTAACAGTCTGTGCGTTTTTAATACTTACGTTTTAAACTATACAAATTGAAAAAATCGATCATGGGTTCGATCTACAGGTGCGAGAAGCTCCAACAAGAATCCTTTCACATTAAAATAGTGCTCAAAAGGCCCTGGCCCTTGTTAATGCCTATATTTTAAGCTATACAAATTGAAAATCGATTCATTTGTTCTATCGCTAGGTCAGAGTTTCCTCAACAAGAATAGAAACAAAAAACAATAATATTGTAGGCGCATTCAAATAGAGTTCAAAAGGCCAAGGGTCTTATTCATACCTACGTTTTGACTTTTAAGCTATAAAAGTTTACAATCTGTTCTTTGGTTTGATATCTAAGTGAAAGTAACATGTCCCAATAAGACTAACAACAACATGGTATAGTCACATTAAAATAGCATTTAAAAGGACCTGGTCCATATAACTATTAGTATTAAAAAACGCATAAGCGTACAATACGGATGTAAGCCCTAAAGGAACAGATATTAGAAAAATACATGTGAGCCATCAGCATCGCACTAATACGCCATATGCCATACGCCTTCTTCATACCTATGTTTTAAGCTGTAAAACTTGAGCTTGGGTTCATTGGTACGATCTTCAGGTGTAGGACAACTCTTACGGGCCAGAATTTGGGCTATTCATAAACATTGAGCTAAAACCCATGAAAATTTGTACAAAAGTCAATTCTTAGCTTATAAATCGAGCAAGATATGGAATCTCACGAGATACCCCCTAAGGCCTCTTTCTGTCCAACTACCACACTCACCTGTATGAAGTTATTGACCAACAAATTCTTGCTGATCGCGCAAAACATGGATCGGTACACAAGTTATTCTTAGCAGTACAAATCGAACTAAATTTGTTGATCATCTATCTCATGTAGAGGACACAAGGAAGCAGTTGGGGTGGGTGTATCTCATGGGATTCCGCATGTAGTTAGATTTCTTTTCTACTACTACAATGCATGTTTTTAGCACGTTCAACAAGAATTTGTTGGTCATTGATGCTTCATGGGGTGCACAGGAGGGGGAATGGGATGCTGGGGAGGTTTTGGTAGTATTTCATGGAGATCCATGGCTGGTTCAATTTCTACTGCTAGGAATGATTGCTTTCAGTACAATCCACAAGAATTTGTCGGATATTAACCTCATTGAGCGGGAATAGGGGGGAAGCACTAACGGGTCCTGGAGGATTTCCTGGAAGTTCCATAGCTATAATTTGATTTTCTACTGCTAACAATGATTGTGTACCAAATTTTATTCTTAGCACTATCTGCAAGAATTTGTTGGTCAGGCCTCAAGGAGGGGGCATGGGGGACGTTCTGGTGCCTTGTAGATTATCAATGGAGGATTCATAGCTAGTTCAATTTGTACTACTATGAATGACTTGTGTACCAAATTTCATGTTTTTAGCGCGATCTGCAATAATTTATTGGTGAATCTGCAGGGAAGAGGGGAGTATAGCCTTGGTGGGGTGGGGAAGAGCCTTGGGGATATTTCATGGGGGTTCCATAGCTGGTTCGATGTGTACTGCTAAGAATGACTTGCGCACCAAAACTAAAGCCTTTAGCTCGATTTGTCAAAATTTGTGGGTCAAGGCTCAATGAGGGAGGACAGGGGGACACTGGGGCCCCTTTGGGGGTATTTCTTGAGGGTTCCATGGCTGATTCGATTTATGCTGCTAAGAATGACTTGTACACCAAATTTCACGTGTTTAGCTTGATCTGTAAGAATTTGTTGCCCAAGCCCCTGGGAGAGGGCACAGGGGGGATGCTGGGAAGGGGGTGCAGAAGGCACTTGAGGGTATTTTATGTGGGACCCATAGCTGGCTCGATTTTTACTGTTAAGAAAGAGGAAAGGAAACATTAAATTTACGAAAAAAATAAGAAATAATCTATTAATTCATAATGTTTTTTACACGAATCTGACCTGTTTTCAATCCCAGAAATCATGGGATTTAGACAACTATTATCCCGGGTTTTTCGGGACTAAAAAATGGTCGTGATCCCACGATTAAATGCCCAAATTGTAGACATCCAGTTCACACAAAAACACTCAATATTAAAAACGTTCTTTGCATTCTTTAAATTAAAATGGGAATTCACTACCAGACTCTCTGTTCACTGTATGCGTAAAAGTATTAATTACTGCATGTAATCGGAATTTCGCTACAATGTGGGGAAATCGACACTATTAAATTTCAAAGAAATCCTGGACAATCATTGAAAAAGTAAAGAGATGGTTTATGGTGGATGAACACTGAAGGTTCAGGTTAGCCATAAGCACTGTTCTGAAGGCATGGATATTAATGTTTTCATTATACAGTACTAGCCAGCTGATAACGTCACGTGAACGCTGTGTTGAAGCCCATAAATTTGGTTATAGCTACTGGTCGTTAAGGTAGGAGACTTGCTGTATAGGTTGTGAATGTGGGGAAGGATTGAGGCTTTATGGTGTGTAAACTTCGAGGTGATTAGTCTCAACCTTAGTCACAGTGCAGCAATCCGGGTTACAAAGGATACAATGTGTTAAGTTGGTGTGATCGTACGAGATGGGTGAACAACACCTCTTCTCAGTAACTGCAACGACAAGCCTGGCCCCAAGCCAGGACAGTGTCATTAATGGCCCACGACTTATTTCCAACTTGTATGTTCCACAAGGATTACCAGGAAAAATGCATCATCAGATGCAGAGTTAGAAAAGAATCTGAGTGGAAAAGACTGACAGCCCTGTCGACTGGACTAGAAATGACCCACTTGGCTGCCACATGGGCATTCTCATGCCGAGCTACTACACCATAGAAAATCAATATCTTCTACTGGCCAGGCAAGCAGTTCTAAGGGTTTAAAGATGTTAAGGACTCCAGGGCATTAATAGAATCAATAAAGAGGATAAAATGCATGCCAAGTATCCATTCAACTGCCAGAGCGACAGCAAGAAGTCCTGCCGAAAACATAAATAGTCTGATGGAATGTGATGGGAAAGCCTCCACAAGCCTCAAGACGCAGAACATTTCAGTGGGTATTTCCCGAACCGATTGATGCAGCCTATAACGGAAACCACGCTTACACACCTCGCTTAAGCCCATCTGCAGGTCTTGTCCATACTACACAGCCAAGTAGGACTTGACTGCACAGCGCACAAAAGGACTGCATACTGTACAACTAGTTATCAATGGCAAATTAACAAATTTGGCTCTGAGGCTTTAGCCTAGAAGCAGATCACAGGGTATACCATCTATACGGTCCAGTTGCTAGCGAACCACAAACCATGAAACGACAATAAAGCTTGCTGCGGAAAAAGGCTTGATACAGGTGCAGCATGACACTGATCTTATCTCCATGTAGCACCCAAAAGAAACCATAAAATGCCGAGCCAAAACACCAAAACACCACTGGACCTAGGGGTGTAACGAGGGTATTTCATGCTTGCGTAAAAACAAAAATATTGTTATAACCATTGTTAGCACTGTCGGCATCGTCTCTCATTGGAAAGCTAAAGTTCAGACAATGACAAAGTGTATACTGACGTGCGTGCCTAGACACACACTAGTGTAGTACGATAAATCTAACCAACGTTGCAAAGAAATTGTATTCACGTCCAATTCACGAAAAATAAACTAACTTTAAAAACAAAGCAAAATAAACACAGCCCAAAACTGGTAAAGAGGCCACAAAGTTGAGAGTGGTTCGGCCCTTCAAAGGAGTGATATCAACACACCAAAACTAACGAAATAAAACAAATTACAATTAAATTGAAACCAAACCAAAAACCTATAAAGAGGTGACCAAGTTGAGAATGGTTCGGCCTATAGGCAAAAGGTAGTATCAAATTGTGGAAAACCGATTTCTTGTTGACGTGCCACTTTATGACACATCTGCTCGGTAGTGGAGTTGAGTCTAATACACAATTTTAAAAAAAGGCGTGATATCATATCAAAAACCAAAACTGTTAAAAGGGGCCGCCAAGTACCGAATGGTTCGGCCCTTCAAAGGAGTGATATCAACACACCAAAACATTCGCCAACTAATAGTACCGAATAGTACTTTGGACGTTAAATGAAAACTTGAACATTGCTACCCAAAGTAGCAATGTTCTAGTTTGCATTTAACCTTTGAACTATTAAGCGGTGAAATTAACTTGGTGAGTGTTTTGGTGTGTTGATATCACTCCTTTGAAGGGCCGAACCATTCGGAACTTAGTGGCCCCTTTTACAAGTTTTGGTTTTTGTTAAGAGTACCTAGAATTGAACACTATTCTACTATTCTAATTGAACCACAGGACTCATCACCTATTTCAAATCAATCAAGGAGCGTGAAGCAGAATCCACTGATGGCCAATGTGAAAACACTGTTTTGTCCGAAGAAAATCAGAAACCATTAAAGACTGCCCAACTTTGACCCCTGTTTGCCGGCTTTTGCTTCCAGTCGCAGGTGTGCATGTGAGCTGTCCAAAAGTGAAGGCAGAAATCATCAACAGCATTGAATGTACAACAGTGGCTTGCTTTGCAATGAGATTACACCCAATAGAAACAGGATGATACTAATACTATATCCCTGGCGCACGTCGTTTTACAAAATAATGACACTGACAGGATGGTATCATCTCGCCACATTCGTGAAGACAACAACACGACTGTAGAGCTGAAAAGATTTGTGGCATCTGTCCCTTCAAGCCATAGTTGTAGAGGTTACGCAGAACTCCGCAAGGCCCGGTAGTCTCGTAAACCCTCAAAGTTAAAGACTATAAGGGACATTCACGCATTTCGGCGCTTCGACATAAAAGAGATGCTAATCATATCACAAATACATATGTTACCATATAGCGGTACATCCTTCAAAAAATAAATACCATTGGTAGCAGAACCGATTAATAACCCAATTTACACGCGAAGTCTTGCAAATGAAAACAGCGACAACCACCATCAAGTTGATGACAGTCAACGAGCTCTTGGCAGACCATAACAGGCCGACACTGGCCACTCACATTTGATTCAGGGGCCACCATATTAGATTAAATTAGATAGATGATGGAGCAAATCCAAGGCTTATAAAGCACCCAGCCCTCCAAAATCCCAAAGCAAGTCAGTGCTTCCAAAAGTCAAGTCGACCCTTGAAGTTTTTAACAGAGGAAGCAGAAAAGAAGTGCCCTTGAAACAAAACCCTGCAATTTACAGTTTTTGCCTTGCTTACTGGTGAAATTGTGGGTGAAAAAACTGGAAGGCTTGATAAAAAGGATCCCAGCAATAACTGATAGGTAAGTACAGGATTACCCCTGTCAAGTTTATGAAAGTATGCAGTGTAAAAAGGTTTGCTAATTTACGAGCAGTATTCAAAATTAAGTCGCAAAAAAGTCTTGTTCAACAAGGCAAACGAAGAAGTGTCTAGAAAAAACAACTTTTAACACATAATGAGCCATTCGGAAAGCTTTACAAGTAGCCACGTCAGCATTAACTGAAATGTCGAGTTTGTGATAAATAGCGATACCAAGGTCACCGTGAGAAGAACTAGCAGAAAGTGGCTCACCAGAAATGCAATAAACTTTGTGTGAATTATTTATCTTTAAATGTAAAACGGTATTTCATTGGGCTAAGTGAAAGAAATCTATTCTTAGCAGGACGCCCTGTCTACAATCGAAAGGTGTGATAAAATTCCAGTAACATGGCTTTAGAAATCCCAAAGAAAGTAGTTTGTTAATGTGAGTGCAATGTTGAACAGAATCAAAAGCTTTACTAAAGTCTAAAAATATAAGACGCAAGGAATTCCCTTCTCAACAAGCGTGGTGATGTTATCGAAAGTTTTAAGAAAGTTGGTGATACATGACTATGCAGGTAGGAAGCCGTGTTACGATTTGTGAATAATGCTGAATTCATCACACTGCATCATTAATTTGTGGCAGATAAACCGTTCAGTGCTTTGGAGGCAACTTATATCAGGCAACTTGTAATCCTTAACCTCTAACTTAGAGCCACTTTTAAAGATTGCTAGACATTAGCATCTTTAAACCAAGTGTTGAAGCCCGGCTAAGAAAATAGGCTATGTAGATAAAATAACAACAAAAAGAGGCAAAGCCAGGGAAATACCACAATATTTCAGGAAAAAAGCAGGGAACTCGTCTAGGCTGTTAGATATATCTCTCCTCATTAAAAAGATTCAATTTATCTTTGGTTGGGTGCATGGTTGGTTGGGGTAGTTCGTATTCTCCTCTGGAAGTAGAAGGCTACAAATATGAGAAGTTTGTCAAAAGAAAGCAAATTAAAGCGTTCGTTGTGTAGGCGTATTATTAAAGTCCGATCTGGGTCTGCAGCAATATTCCCATCAGCCGGTTCCATTCTTATCTGTGCTAAACCACGAGTAGATTTGGATACGAGTTACTGTCTTGTGTAGGCCTTAACTTGCCATCAAAACGTGGCATTGTTACTTAACGTTCTGGAGTTGTGTGAGGGGTCATCAGAAAGAGAAGTGATAAGGAGCAGAAAGAAAAGTGATAAGGAGCCGATGGAAAAAGCTGTACTGAGCAGGATGTAAAGGAAAAAAATTCTAAAAATAAGTAAAACAAGAAAACCCATGTAAAGCGTAGGGCTACCAAAAATTTCAAGTGATGTGGGGTTCTTAGTGGTTATATATTGATTCCAGTCACGATTCTGAGGTAAGGTTTGCGCTGATTGAGCAAAAATATAGACTAAATATTTATTCATAGTGAAAATGATCGACTTTCTACGTTGGATAAAAGGTCTTTGGCTCCAGACCAAAAGTTTAACAGGTATAGATACTGAATGCTAACATTACAACTCTGCAATGACATTATTTGACCATTTTTAGTTTTATTTAAACTAAATACCGTGGCGTGTTCTGTTGTTGTGTGGTTCATGGTAGTCAGCTGTGGTGGTGGTCATGTTTTTGAGGTTGCGCTGATTGAGTGAGCGAAGCGAACGAATCTCAGCGTTTGTCATCAGAAACAGCACTTTTAGAAAGTTGTAGGATAAATATTTACTCAGTAGTGGAAATGACCGCCTTTCTATGTTGGATAAAAGAAAACACATGAAACACTACTGCTTTATTGAACTTATTTGACTACTTTTAGTATTGTTTATCATTTGTATTATGAACTGTGCACTAAGAAAAACGCTCACACTATTCGGATCACTTGATAATTTTGTTTGATAATTTTTGCTTAGAGTGGCTGTCAGCATAATATGAGTTGCAACAAGAAAATCATCTCGAGCGTAGCGAGACAAGACGGAATGAGCGAGACTGTTCAATCGAAGTCCGTGAGATGGTTGATTGTTGGCCAAAACCGTCGAAAGCCACAATGAGATGCAGACAATAACCATGTGACTCCAACACCCAGACCAACCTCTCATTACCATGCATTTCTTTTCCTCACATTGCTAATAAAGAAGTTTGATAAACGGCTGTTTCTTCTTCCTAATATTTAGCTTCGATTTGCAGTGCTGCATGTAGTGGACGTGTCTTTCTTCGTGCAGTAAAATGCAGCATCAACAAAAGAGGTGCTAGCTCTGCAGCGGAATAAAGAGGCCACTTCCCATCGATAGAAAAGTTGATCATCTACAGCAAATACGAACATATTTTTTATAGTTATTTTAGATTTTACTGAAACCATTAAGCTGCAGGTAGCTGAAGTAATAAATACACAACCGTAAAATTGATTTATTTCGAGTGCTAATAACACCTTCACGACAACGCTTTTGAGCGATGTGAACGATTAAGGCAATCGCACAGAAATGGCAGTTAGCTATTTTTTTGCGGTACGTTTCTTTTGGGCATCTAGTGCTAGTGATAGTAATTGAAAAAATAGGGAAAATAGTCCCTTTTGAACAGTCCCTCTAATAAACCCCTGCATTTTGTCATTTTTTAACATGACCGTCTCGTGCGTATCGTGCCCATGTCGATTGTAGCATGAAAAAGAACTTAGCAATTTCGGATTGGATTTACTTAGCAAAATTGTCTCTCTCTCTCCTTCTGGTGCCATGGCTAAGGCTGGGTGCGTGTAAAAGCTAAACGTATGCATATTTTTATGGAGGTGTAGTTTCTAAGGGAAGGGAGGATGCATCACTCTATGTGCTTTTATGCAAGGCTTTTTCTGCAGAGTATGGTAAGGCACCTTTGTTGGTTTGCATGTTCTTTTCGACAGTGCACTTGCTATGCGTGGTGAAATTAAGCACTTCATCACGGTGTCCATGGACTAGCTGTAAAGTCGCACATATCGGCAGTGGCAGTTACAGGCGATGTACACCTTGCCAATACCATGAAACTGAGCGTGCCGCACTACTAGTGCGACTAGTGTGTGTTGCTGGCACTATTGTCAATAGAGGAATATAAGGAAGGTCGTATGCATGCAGCTATCAACAAGGCACATATCGTGTGTCATGAAAACTAATCGAACTTAAAATGGCATTAAAAGTGACCTAGTGAGGTTTATGATACCAGATGCATGAAACAGATGGGTCTTTTTGGTGCAAACAGTCTGGCGATTTTTTCATCACTCTCATAAACTTAGTCCACCCGTAACACATGGTTAAAAATCAAAAACGAACTACATGCACGAAAAAAAAACGTGAAGGAAAAATCAGAGATCACTTTTGTCAGGCACGCTGCACCTAGACCATTGACCTGGTCCTACTTTCACTCTTTACTAGGGCCAACAAAACTGACCAAAGATTGAGGCCGAAAAAAAAAGTCTTGAATATACTACGTTCACAATGGTTGTAAGGAAGGGTGAGACTGAGGAAGGGTGAGACTGCATTATTGAATAAAACTCGAAACAAGTGGAAAATACACCACACAATCAATTTTTACTGAAAGCTGAAGTTTTTAACCAAGAAAATAAAAGGTTCGTGTTTCAGGAACCTTGCTATAACGAAATGATTGTCATGCGTTCGTACAGTACCTCTCTATAAGGAATTGGGGGGGACGATTATAAAATAATAATTGAGTATACTGCTAGTACAATGCTTTCACAGTGAGGGTAACTGATTAAGTGTCTGACCTTACAGAAACACTCGCTGAATTAAAAAATTAAAATGTAAAAAAATATTCGTTTTTTTTTTTACCTCGCACACACGGAAACCTATCGGTTCAGTTAGCACTATCGGTTCAGTGTATTCTTTGTATTTTTACGAATTCGGCAATAGTAAAAACAACAGTGTTTATTGGTCACAGTGTTTATTAGGCCACAGTGTCGTGGTGAAAAAGAACGCAGTATGGCTAGTTTTAGGGATACAAATGTTACTCAAATTTTTTTAAGTGTCGAGGTGGTTCGATCGTCCTGATCATCCATCTGGCTTGTTCAGTGACCCGTCAATCGGAACGTTGGCATTTTCTTGGTGGGAGCCTCGTGTCACCTTCAGATAATGCCTGAAAGTTAAGCAAGTATTTGATCTTCGACCGAGCCCTGAGAACGGTAGTTGTTAATATTGCAGTTTTCGTAATGTGCAGAGAATTGAAAAGTGTTGCAAAAGATTTCCGTTGGTTGAATTTGATGCTAACATAAGCTCAAAAACTGTTTCTTGATTTACTCATCCCATCAATAACTTTCAGTGGGATTTTTAAACAGATAATTCCCAGACTCAATCTTGTATGGTGTATTTTCCGATTTTTCGGTAGTATGAAGTATCACCCCTGAACTTTTCCAGGGAAGACTTTCAGGGTACTTTAGGAACTTTTTTTTTGGGGGGGGGGGGGGAAGGGGGCGCGATGAATTTTTTGGTGTTATATTAAAGATATGAAGATAAGCTGTAAGTGTTGCAATTTAATTTAACTTTACAAAAAGTTATTATTTTTTTATTAAAGCTTTAGTATTTTCAAGTAATGGTAATACTAATCTGTTGTCGGACCCAAATTAACTACCTTAATTAAACGGCTATGAATGTGATGTGAGACCGACCAGGGGCACAAAGTTTAAATAGTTTTGTTTAGTTTCACAACTAGGTTCCACAAAAATGAGTCTGAGAATTCTTTGTATATACTTATTACGCAATATTAAAAATAACAGTATTTATGATTCTCATGTGGCCACAGCGTCGTTGTGAAAAAGAACACAAAAAAATTAGTTCTATGGACACTGCGTTACTCGATTTTTTTCAAGTGTCGAGGTGGGATCAATCGTCCTGGTCGTCAATCTAGCTTGAGAGTGGCCCATCAATCAGAATGTTGGCAGTGTTTGATGGGTCCCGCGTGTCTCCATCGAGATTATGCCTGAAGATTAAGCAAGTATTTGATCTGCGGCCGAACCTAGAGAGCTGGTTGTTGTGAATATTGCAGATTATGTAGTGTACAGAGAATTGAAAAGAGCGGCAAACGATTTCCGTTCGTTGAATTTTGAAGTTTAGCTTAATCTGTTTCTTGATTTATTCAACCTAACCCTAAATTTAGATAAGCCACCGTTTTTTCACGATCAGTTATAATTTGCCTTTGTCGGGTTTCTGATAAAATTTCGACCATCTCGTCTCTATGTCAATTGTGGCCAGCCAAAGCAGATTTATACAAAAGCTTAAGTCTCTTAATCAATTCAAAGGGATCATCATTATATTTGTAATTTACTCTGCTAGAATAACCCACTTTTTTAACCATGCCTGTGCCTTTTTTCTTCCGTTTCATGTACTCCCAAATCGGAGCGATGATCGATATGTACTTGGCAGTACGATTGGACTTGGGTTTTCTGACTAACTGGATAATACTTCTGGTATTCTTCTGGAGTATTTTTTAACATCCGGCGTGTAGGAAGTTTCTTTCAAATCTTTATGAACTAGCAAACTCCCAAATCTGCACCTTCCCACACTGACCACTATGTCATTTAAAAAAATTTAACCAATTTATACCAGAAGGTCATCTCGCCTTTTTTAGTATCGTGCTGTAGTCCGAATACTGGGTCAGTCTCCTTTGGATTTTCGACAATAGGGAAAACAGTCCCTTTTGAACAGTCCCTCTAATAAACCCCTGCATTTTGTCATTTTGTCAGTAACCTGGCCTGGCAACAAACTATCGAGAGATCTTAGAGTGACTATGTTAGAAAGCTCCGGTGTGATAGAAATGCGTCTAGCTTGCACTGTAGAATATGTAGTGGTGAGTTTAGGACTGGTGCTCGTAGTTGCATATTCCGTTTTAGAAGGAATCTCAGGAGGGATTCCCATTATAGGAGCTTGAGCCGGAGTTGAATATTCGGCGAGGCTGTAATTGAGTGGGGTTGACAATTTTTTTCTTACTAGGAGTGACGACTTTGGAAGGAGACGGTGATAAACCCAATGCTTTGGAGTCATCCTTGTCAGTTTCTTCCGCTTTGTAAACAGTTTTAATCGGAATAGTTTGCGTTGTGTTGGGCTAGAGGTTTTACCCCACTGACAGAAGTTGGTTTTAAAGTGCCTACTGTCGGTTTCAGAGTGCTTACTACCGGTTTAAAAAATTCTTGTAGCGATTCTTCTTGCTCTCTCTCGCCCAAACGTCTATTAAAAACTCTTTAGTTGAACGACTTTCGAGTTTTGCGATTTCTCGTTTTTGTCTCCATTCTTTTAATAGGTCAAAACGAATGTTTACATCGCCCCTCGTTTAACGTTTTGTTCATTGATAAAAATCCGCAAGGCTTTTTCCAAGAATTTTGACACAACGTTTTAAAGTCTGAAAATTCCATTTCGGGGCATTATGATTTTCGTAAACATATTTCAAATTTAACTCATCCACGGAAAAGAATTCATAAATTTGCATTGTCTTTAACAACTTGCTTAGGAATTCTTGTGTAGGACTGATTGCAATAAAAAACATAGGCATTTGCATGACGTCCTTGTGCAAAGTAGCGCTCAACGTTTTTTGTTTATCCAAAAGACAGTCATCAAAAAGAATAAAGTTTCGAAATTTTGGTTCCAGTTCTTCGGGCGGAATTAAATCTATTTGAGAACCGTGAAAAAATGCCACATTGCATCCAATGTTTTCCTCAATTTCAGCAAATATAGAATGCATAGCTTTGTATTTAGGCTGACAAAGTTATACTGTAAATAAATAACCGGTCATAGTCGAGCCATCTTTCGTTACAGATGAAATTAAAACAATAGTTTTTCCGCAATTTGCGCGCCCTATAATTAAACATCTGATATTCGAAGGTAGAAATGGACGGTTTTTTTGGCTTTTTTCTTAGGCACAAAAAAGTCGTAATTTTCAAGTTTCATTTTTTATTTACACATTTTATTAATGTTTACAGAGATACCAAATCCATAAAGTGTTCTTCGGTCAATTTGTTGTTGGAAGTATTGGAATGGGCCACTCCAAAGTCTACAGTGCACCATAATTTTATGTTGCTGGGAGAAATAATGGTAAAGTATACTGAAGTCATTTTCCCTGTGACTTCCATCAAGTATAAAGTGTTATAGGATGGCACGTTAAACCATGGTTTATCAATAACATTTTTGTTAAGCTTCCCTTTAGTTTTGTGCACATCCTCATACATCAGTTCTCAGACTGAGTGGTTTATGGCAGTAACTTGCCTTTTCTCAAGAGGAGTAATAGGAAGAATCCGTGTGCGTAGAATTAAGATAATTGAACAAAGTCAAGAATACGGGTTTCTGATCGTCACTCAACCTAGTTTTTCACAGATATACTTTTTAAGGTTTTTCAGCAGTTTTTGAGTTTCAGCAACGCTGGGCAAAATCCAACCTTTATATTTAGATTTTTCGTTCGTAATGGGAGTCCACGAACCCATTAAATCGTTAAACTGTATGGTAGGGGTCAAGGAAAACTTTGTACCATCATTAATTGTGAGATGGTTGCCAGGATGGTTGCGTCATCTAGAGGTTTATCTATATTCCTATTTTAATATATTTATTGAAAGAAAGTGATCAGGGGAGTCATTCCAATGAGTAATTGATTCTAAGCAAAGAGTCTTCATTAAAGACCCGGTTTGTGAGCATAAAAGGTACAATATTCCGAGAAATAAAAGAAAACACAACTGCCATGATTTGAATTCGAACCCGTAACAGCCGCGTACTAAGTCGAGAATATTAAGAGCACACAGATCTCGTGGGTTCTAGTACCTTTTGGGACAGTTACATTTTCTTTTTTTTTAGATTATTCTCACAAATCCAGTCTTTAATGTACGTTGTTTTGCTGCATTACTTACTCCGTCTCCGCGTGCGAAAGATTATTTTGTTAGGAGTAGGGGAGGAACTCGTGTATGTTTAAAAAGGACAATAGGAGAAGAGGGTTAAGTGGTGGGGATCGTTCCGAGGGTACGTCCTTTAGTAGGGTACGAATTGAAACCCAAAAACAACTATGATATGCAAAGTAAGTGAACGGCAATGGACGCTCAAAAACTTAAAACTGGATTGGCTCCTTCCATTTCTCATCTTGCTGACGAGTTGGCTTCCACTGTTTCTAGCATCGAAAAAAATACATTGCACGTAGATGAGTCTGACTGGAATTTTTACACAAAGGAGAAGCAAATTAAGGACATAGCTTCCCCCGGCACACTGCTGATGCAGTAACAAAAGTGTACGTTGACAGAAATTGCGTACGTGTAAGCCAATTATAAATCTAAGTGAACCTACCTTACCGAGTGATGCTGTTACTAAGGTATTCATTGACAGCAATCGCTTGCTACAAGACAACAAGAACGAATATTTCAATGCCGCGAAAAACAGATTGGAAACTTAAGCGAACGTACTTTACCGAGTGACATGGCAACGAAGAAATTTGTGCATGAAAACAGTTTCATGCTACTCAATTTCAGCATGAAAAGCCTTTTGGAAAGAGCGAGTGATTGGTTCGTTAATTCTGGTCCTCTGTCAAGCTTTGTATGTACTAGTTCGAGTTTAATTCATGTACAATTTTATACTGCAGCGATCCGAGAGTTGCAGTCATTGCTAAATGTAAAGTAGGAAAGAGAGCCCTTTATATTACTTAAGTATAGGACGAGCAATTGACAGCAACCGTTTTCGAAAATCCTTATGTAATTGAAAAAAAATTCGCCCATTGTGGTACAGGAATTTCACGCAGAAGACGTTTATTTCCAGTAATTGTATTTAATTACCGGTCCCAATTGGTTCACCACAAACCGGGGAAGACCCATATTGCCATAACTATCGACATAACAGAGTTCTCCCAAAACGG
>JAHWFP010141959.1:75780-86649 GCA_023313725.1 Lithobius niger | reverse complement strand
GCTTCAGGGGCATCCGCAGATGACGTCACTCCAACAATCCCCCGCTCGACGACATTGTTACAGCACCCAGTTGAAGGCACTGTCGTCGGACAAACAGTTGGTGACGGCATTGACGCACAGGCACAATAGCAGCAAGTCTGTAACTGAAATTGAAGCATTGAAGAACAACCAACTGTTTCCTTCAAATTCACCACTTGTGAAATTGCGACCATTCCTATACCCAGATGGACTATTGATGGTAGGAAGCAGATTAGGTCAGGCACCCTTTGCAGACGAAGTCAAATTTCCCATACTGTTACCTGCTCAAAGCAAGTTCACTGAATTACTAATCTGGCGGGAACATCATCAAAGATTTCATGTGGGAGTAAGACAAACACTAGCAGCGTTGCGAACAAGATTCTGGGTAATTTCTGGACGATCTGCAACAAAGAAAGTTCTGCGTCGATGTTTTGTCTGTCAAAAATTGCGTGTGATTGCTGCTGCACAGAAAATTGGGCCACTCCCAGAAGAACGAATGGATGAGTCGGCACCATTTAGAACTGCAGGAATAGATTTTGCTGGTCCTCTCTTCATCAAAGGGCATGAGGACCGGCCCATTAAAGTGTACATTCTGCTGATAACATGTGCTACATCAAGAGCACTTCATTTGGAGCTTACAGAAGATCAATCAACAGAACAAGTTTTAATGGGATTAAGAAGATTTTTCGCACGGAGGGGAGTAAGTGAAACATTATACTCGGATAATGCGCTCTCTTTCCGTAAAGCTGACAAAGAATTGCAGAAACTGTATCGATGTCTGGCGCACACACCAGTTCAAGACTACTGTGCCAGCCGGGGGGTGAAGTGGAAATTTATTGTTGAGAAAGCTGCATGGTGGGGAGGCTTCTGGGAAAGAATGGTCCAGTCAGTGAAAAGAAGTCTTAGAAAATCTTTAGGTCAGGCTTTATTAACATATGTTGAGTTGGAAACAATACTTGTTGAAGTTGAAGCAACCTTAAATTCAAGACCCTTGACCTACCTTTATGCAGATCCAAAAGAAGGGGAACCTTTGACTCCAGCGCACTTGTTGATAGGAGCCAGATTGACAAGCTTACCTTCCCGACTCACCCGTGCAGAAGAGATAGACTGTTCAGCTAAAGGATTAACTCGGAGGTGGAAATACCGACAGAGGTTAAGTAATCAGTTCTGGATTAGATGGAGGAAAGAGTATTTACTTGAGCTGCGCACCGCTCATCAGTTGAAAGATCCTACAACTGGGCGAGATATACAGGTAAATGACCTGGTGCTAATCAATGAGCCTCGTCTTCCCCGACACATGTGGAGGACAGGGAGAGTAACTTCAGTGATGACGGGACGTGATGGGCTCATTCGATCATGCCTACTCAGAACTAACTTGGGGCAAGATCTACGTCGCCCCATTCAACTTCTCTACCGGTTAGAGACTGTGTAGAACCGGAAACGGTTCTGGAGGGGAGTGTGAAGAAATAATCTTTAAGTTGGTGCTATTGTTTAGTTTGTGTTATGGCATGCTTGCAATGTAAGAGCGCGAGTTGTGTTTTGTTACAAAATGCTGAGGGGTTTGAAATCAGCCGATCTTGCCGGGTTGGCAAACGGTATTTGTGTATGATTATTTGGTAGGACATTAAATGTCGTCGTTGTCAAACTTTATGTGGAGAGACCATCTTTCTTCATAGTAACCATACCGTTTATCAGTTTACGAACGGAGCTAGTCACAGAAATTAAACGATAACTGGAGGGAAAAGATGGGCCATTACCCAAACGGCATTACCACTCCCCTTTTCCATCCAAGTGGCATTGATCCCTCAACCCGCACACGATAGAAGGTCCCCAGCAAGAACCTCTCGTTCACCAGAGACGGATGCTTTAACAGTAGGTAAAGAAGATTAAGCTGTCATGCTCAGGAGTGAAGATACGTAACTTGACCAAAGATGAAACAAATTCCTGCCCAGTTAATGTTAGGTTGTATTCCACCAGACCACCAGAATGAAAGATTAGAGGATGGGCCCCTCTCTATGCTTAACCTCAAGGAAACATGATCATAATGGTTATTACTGGGCAAAGGCAGATGGAATAATCAGCGATATCTGGCATGGACAAGTTCACAGCATCACCACCAATATAATATCTAAGTCACCGGGGAAAATACATCCCTCCCAAGATTTGACGCACTTTCCTCCACACCCTCCGAGATGGCGCGGAAAGGTCCGTGCAATATGGGAGGATAGCAGGGGGGAGGCTAGTTCCTCCCAAAAAAATGACTAACAGGGGCGCCAAATTCGATTGTCCAAATTTAGAAAATAAATCTCTTTTAAAAATTCACTTTTACTTATTAGCGATTGTTAGTAAAAAAACTAAATGTCACCAGAATTCACCATCTAACAGTAACTGTTGTTAAGGTCAGGTCATTTCTTCCCTGTGGCCTTCTTCCCAGTGGTCATTCCTTTCCAGTTCCGTAACAAGCCAACCGATGCCTGCATCGTGAATTCTCGGTAAGGAGGAAGCGATCAGTGAACACCTGGGCAAGTCGGGGTGGGCAGTAGTTGATTGGCAGATTTTCCACTGACCGACGGACGTAAAAGGTATAGGGGTGCAGGGCGTCACAATTTAAAAATTACGTGTAGAAGACAGAAAGATTGTAATTCAGTGGCACGTAATTTAGCGATTGACACATTGGTTCTCATATTACGGCCCCTGCTTCAATTACATCAATGGTTATTCTTAAAAATTACCGTACTGCCGTATTACCGACCATTAAATTGGGACAACTTATTTTTTAGGTTTAAAGTACGCAAAATGCGTTTGGAGTTGTCTGTGTCATGGATTCATGACAATTCGGTTCCGAAATTATTCAGATAGGCGACAATTCAGTTGCATATAAAATGTAGCCCGTACGAAAATTTGGTCTTGCAGAATGGCTAAGTGGATTTAAATAAATAAATTCAAATAATTTGAGATCCATTAAGAAAATCTATCGCTTGCATTATCTGCCACAGCACAACCAGAACTGTCATGATGTGGGGAGGGCGGCTGCACTTCGCACGGGAGCGATAAACACCTAACAGCCACCCCAGTCTGAAACTGCCTGAAACTCATTGCCGGAAGATAATGAAGTGACACTCTGGATGTACTGTTTTTCTATACAGCACCAAAATGTCACCAACATTTCTAGGATTAAGATAACATAACTTGGAACTTAGAACCACACAGTCGTAGTTAACTTTTAACTGGCGTTTTATTTATTTTTTTTTACTCTTGGGACCAAATTTTCTGATAAGTCATAATTTTTTGTAGAGTATATGTTATTGATGAAGGGGAAGAGGCCGCAAACCTGACAGGGGCGTTAAGTTACGCTTTCCCCCAGATTTGCGGACCTTGGCCTGGTCCTGGTTGTGGAACACGTGATCGACGAAACATAAGCGGAACACGTGATCGACGAAACATAAGCCGACCATGAAGCACAGCTAGCTTCACAGGCGACATGGCATGGGCGGAACAGCACTTAAGGCAACAAAGTTTTCAGTAGTTGAGCTGACCATAAACACAATCAGTGGTCACAACCAGTCGGCATTAGATGCAATGAAGTACATTGGCATTAGAAGCGTATTAGATTCACTACGGTTAGATAATTTTTTTTATTTTCAAAGAAATATTTTCAAACGTACAACAGCTGTGAAAAGAACTGTCAAAAGAACTTTCAAGAACTGCCAAACTATCTATATAAAAGGAATTGTGAAAAGAACTGCCAAAAGGACTTCACATTTTGAAGACTGCCAAAACGTATTGTAATTTCTTCTATATTTATTTTACTCGAGAATTCTGAATTCCAATGCTAAGACAGTGCTTAAAAATGTATTAATGTATGTATTAATGTAAAAATGCATGTTATGAACATGGTGATAAAGATAAGCCACTGTCAGGTTACCAATCCCTGTTGCATACTTAGATAATTAGGCTTTAAATAATTAACATTGTAAAATTCACTGATATTTCCTGTTTACGATCCCGTAATTCATCTCATAAGTTACTTAATATATATCCTACCGTATTTGTATTTAAAAATATGGTGTTCTCTACGGTTTTCTTATTCATTAAGAGAAAAAAAAAACGATATCATTAAACCTCGCATGCGGTCGCAAATGGCTCAATTACTACACGTTATGGAGGACGTGCTAGTCCAGTGAATGTGTCTGGCCTTTACGATCAATAAACGTGTTACAATAGGAACACAAGTTTACGGCACAGTTCCGTAGGCTGGCGTGATCAGCTGTTAGCTGTACAGCGGGTATTTTCCAGTTAATTTTTCTGCATCAATCTTTAACGCGAATAGGTTTACAGCAGCTAAGTTTTGAAAAAGTAAAAATGCAAATCTTCTGGAAATGGGTTTCGTGTGAAAAATTAGGATTAACAGCCATGCACGGACCCATGAACGTAAACAAATACTCCAAACAGGATACCAAAAATACTTTCGGTTCTGTAATCATCAGTTTAGTTCTTACTTAGGGTATGATGCTAGTTACAGGATTTGGGATAGATTTGCAGAGAGAAAATTGCTTTTCCGAACCACATCACTGATTACAAGGTGGATTCCTAACAAGAGACAAGTATCGCCAATCAATATGTTAAAAATTACCTTGAGAACATTAAATCGGTTTGTCATATGGTCTAGAATTTAATCTTCTCTGTATGTAAGAAAGCCTCATCTGCACTGCTTATATGCGAAACGACCCTTTCTCATACCTTAACTACACGGTTGTGTCCTTCTACTACAAAAAAGAAACCTAACTATGTACAATGCTGTCCTAGCAACCTGATGGGAACCTTTCACTTGAACTGCCAGTCCCGTTGGTATGTACTAGGGAAGAAAACATTAACTACCATAAGTAGTGTATTGTCCATGTCTTGTTCTTACATATGCTTGAGCATGCGATCTGGTGGCATTGCTATCTGCTGCATACAAAAACAGGCACAACTACATCACGTGCCCCTCAAATATGTAAGACGTCGCATTTTACTTCCTTAAGCACTTCCTTGGTAACCTTGGGAAACCAATAGGTTACTTAACCGCCAGCTTCGCGATTTTATTTGCTGATGCAAGAATGATTAATTTTTTGACAACATAATCATACAAAAACCTCATAAAAGTATTTCGTATTGGGCTCGAGTTGGCTTAAATAAATACAGACACAAACCTATTTATGTTGCCTTCTGGACTTAAATGTCAGACTGCATGAAACCAAAGACCGAGATCCGACCGCTGAGCCACACTGACACTGCCAAAAGGAAACGTCCATTTAACAGCATTTAACCAGCATTTAACACGTGTATATCTACTTATAAACATACACTTTCCAATCATCACTGGAGGGATGCTCCAAGTGAAACTAATGGAACACTTAAAAGTGAAATAAGGATAAGACAGGATGTAATGTCCGTCCAGTGGCGATTGGAAAGTTTGTGTTTATATGTATATATGCCCGTGTTAAATCTTACCTGTAGACACTTCCTTTTGGTCGTGTCAGTATGGCTCAGGGACAGGATCTCAAGATTTTGATTTCATAAGTCATGGGTTCAATTCCCTGCTCAGGCAGTCTGACATAAGTCCAAAAGGCAATATAAATAGGTTTGCATCTGTATTTATTTAACTCTTGTTGAGCCAGGAGCGTGCTGAGGTGGGGCAATGAAAGGGTCTGGATTACTGTAGCAGATTACTTGAAAGATACACCAGTGAAACGAATCTTTTCAGGTAGATTTGCACCCTGCCGATGGAGTACCGTATGCTATTTCTGGACTCCAGTTGGTCCTGTTCTCGTCGAATAGCTTTAGCACTTCCGGCTGAAGGGATAGCTTCATTCAGCTTGCACTAGGAAGTGATCCGCTCGAAGAAGACAGGGGTAGACCCACTACCACATGAGTCGGTCACGATGTTGCCCACAAGCTGCGGCGCAGAGTAGGAAGAGGAAAAAATGCAGGTTGGAAAAAATCTGATGTACTAGACAGGACCAATCCTTAGCCGTGGGTGAAAGCTGGTGACGGCTTCCAGAGTGGAATGGATGGTTTCATCCAACCTCTGCAGACCATAGGGCATCTCCAAGTCGGGTCACACCGTAACATACTGTATATGCCAGTTTGGGAATGGGCCGAATTCTTTACGAGCAAAAAACCACTACGTGTCAAAAACTGATGAGGCTACCGGCCAATAGAGTGACCAGTGAGAGCCTCGGTCTAAATAGGCTCTGATGACTTCATTCAATGCCACACTAGGTTGGGGCACAACTTGGATATCAGAGGTGATCCATTGGTGATGTTACCTCTTCTACTGTAGACACATTTTGGCCCAGCAGTTCACACTTTCTGACTGACTTCTCAGGTCTAATTGTTGAGCATATCCCATACCTGTACAATGATAGTAGGTTCGTCGCCCCAGATAGTATCATCCAGGTGCCATTCATTCAGTGTGGCATTCATAGAAGTAACTACAAGGCAGAAGACATGCGCCCATGGTATACCCCTGATGCACACCTCACTGGGAATAATGGTAGTTGAACGACAATGTAAAACATACATTAAACGATCACGGTGGACCATGATGAAAGTATTCAAGAAATCGACCTTGAGGATGGCCTAGGTGCCGCTGTGGGAGAGAGAAATGTATCATCTGGCAGCATGAACTGCTGCCTTGACACCACCTTTGGTGCCAACGACCAGCTGCACTGGAGAAAGTGTGGTCCCAAATCTCTGCATAATATTATTGCAACGTAATTTAGCAACCAGTCAACACCAAGTGTTGCCGACACAAATACATGGACCCGACCAGAAAATGTTAGGTTGCACAGCATTGTAACAAACAACAAAAGGTGCTCTAGTGCAAAACCAACTCCTTCAACGATGAGATCCTTAAAATGGTGAGGTGCAGGAATGCAAGCAACTAGAAATGCAGGAGTGAAAACACTTCAGGCATTCAAGAAAACACGGATCATGCGCTCAAAGCAGAGACTAAGCTGCTGCGGGAGCTGTCAGGAAATCCTGATGGGTTTCGTCGGATGGATATTTTGTCTGGAGAGAGATGAAATTAACATTCTGCAGTACAAAGAAGTCATATGAGCTGATGACCCACACTGCGCCCGTGACATCAGTATCATCAATTCTGGTCTTAACAATCACCTTCCACCTGCCAGCAGTCCGCTGATGAATAATTTTTGTGAGCGAAGTTTCTAGGAGAAACTCACCAACATGGTGCTTTATCAACGTTTCCAAGTATACACACATTTCAGACTTAAGAACAGGCACTTTGAAACACTTGGCCTGAAAGGCAAGCAAACGTGACCTTTTTTTGCTAGCACACAGTGATCAAGGACTGCAGAAGGTGTACGAGCAGCTTTGGGAATCCGACGAATTGAGTAAATGGGCATCTTTTTGGTTAGCCAACCACTCGCCCAAGGAAATAGTGGAAGTAACAGGCCGAGGCAATTGTGACAAAATCGGCTGAATAACAACAAGCCCTGACTTACATACTAATGTTAGTGGTTGTTTTGACTGGCTTCTGCCTGGAAGCTGTGTTTGCACTGCTCACAGAGAAGACTCTTAGCAAAGGAATACTTACTGGCAACCACAGCTGAAGGGTCTGAACCAGTGGAATTGTCCATGATCAGATGATGCAAACTTACAGACGGCTTACTTTATACCTATACAACGAGCCCTAGCATTTGTTCAATGACAATGTCAGCTCTTTTTTTTTAAAACATCGTTAATTTTCGTACTCGGAATTTTTCCGAGTTTTGTTGAGCTCTTTAAAAAAAAAAACGATGTGAGGACCCTAAAAAAACTACAAACGATTTTACCTACAAACAATTCTCGAGTACGGCCATTTGTGTTTATGTCTTCAAGGAATTTTGGGAAGCAAAGATAACACCAGTAATGACTGAACGTTTGACTGCTATCTAGTCACAGTATAGAATGATGTGCTGACTATATCTTTCAACTTGTAATATCTTAGTAAAAGTACCATCTTTTTAACATTGTAAGGACTTGTCGGAAAGGGAATAAACTTTGGAACAACTCGGTTAGAGCCTCATGTTTTTTATTAGCTGGTTTGGGCGTTATTTTAAGTCAAATGTTGAAATACCTATTGGAAATTACATAAAATGTACATTTTATTAGCTGTATACCCTAATCTATCGAAGCTGTGTTAATGTGTCATAGGACCTTATCTGTGGCTTATGACATTGTAGTGAATTTGTAGTGGCCATCTTTGATGACTTAAGGAGGTAAACAGGAAGTCATTTATGTGAGCACCACATAAAAAATGTTTCGTTTACCACCTAAAATTTAGCTCTTTGCCGCTATACTTAGAAAGTACTGATATTAACAACGCCAATGAACAACCGCCAAGCTTATCCCACCGACGATTAAGATCAAAGGTTAAATTAAAAAAAAACAGGACCATTGATTGCTACAATTCATAGTAGTGGTCAAGTTTTTCATTTAACGTCTGGAGTAATGCTCGGTGGATTAGCTTGGTCGTCGCCAATGTCTATATACAAAGCCTTTTCATCATAACACTCCCTGCAGTACAAAAACTGGGATGACGAAAGGTGCACGAACACTTAGGTAGGTGGCGTCTTTACAGACCAGACCAGTGACGACTTATGGGTCTTGATGACGTATCCACAGAACTATAATGAACTAGAATCTAAACAGCCCACTTCCTTCATTCATTGCATTAAGTGTGTCAATCCATGAGGTGCTCGCCAATTAACTGCTATGATATTACCCTACATCTTCTGGAAAAACTAATCCAAGGAATCGGAATCTTGTATGGTGCGCCATTTCTAAAATGCTTTTACTTAGTGACTATATAAAACCTTAGTAATGTAAAGTAAAATAAAATAAATCACCTATGAAATCTTATAAATAACAAGATGAAATTCATTCATTTGTAATAGTGCAACCAAGTGGGGCCCGGAGGCGGAAGAACAGTGGAAGGCCCGCATGCATAAAGACAAATTCAGTTTTTGCCATACAAGGCGAGGGCCATGGAGCCCCTTCGAGCAGCATCCTCCCCACCACATAATCCCCCCTCCAAAAAAAAAAAAAAAAAAAAACAACAAAAAGTTAAAATCTTCTTTTAATTAACGTAAATGCTGCAATCCTTACTACTAATGACTTGTGAATGGGAAAGCCTGGTGAAATTGGCCAATAAATGCATTTGCAGAGTCTGCATATCAACTAATTAAGAAACTTCCAATTTAAAATGGGCTGTGTATAGGTGTAAAAAATATCTTTTAACTGAAACAAAAGTATTTGTTGGCAGTGTTCATCAAATTATATTTTCTGGCCAACGGAATGCATCACAGTTTTATCCGCTAACACTTGACAACAATATCTTGTGGAATTGGGAGGGGAGGACGTAGTAAAGCCCCACGGTAATTAGCCCTCCTCTGAGTGGTTTCCCGGTACATATTCAGTTCCCAGTCCGTGCCTTCCCCCTTCATAAACAAAAATGCAGCGGAGCCCCCCCTCAAAAAACAATAAAACAATTATTCATTATTATAATAATATCACTTTTGTCACGATAGCAACAGGTCTGGCAAGGACCCTAAAATCACTAACAGCCAGCCTCAATTATAACCAGAACACAATCATATATAATGATATAGATTGGCCAGGGAAGGCGAGGGGATTCCACCAGGAAAAGGCCACCAAGGTTAATCCTATTAGCCAAGTTAATCGCACATACTAATAGTTCGAAAGTTAAATGAAAACTAGAAGATTGCTACTAGCGGTAGCAATCTTCAAGTTTTCATTTAACGTTGAAAGTATTATTCGGTGCGATTAACTTGGCTAATAGGATTAACCTTGGCGGCCTTTCCCTGGTGGAATGATATCACTACCTTCAAAGGCCGATCGTTTTTGGAAACTTGGCGGGTTTTTTTTACCAGTTTTTGGTTTTAGGTGGATATCACAACTTTCATAGGACTGTGAAAGTACATAAGGCTACACCGTCTGTTTAAGATGCTTTAATCCCATTTTTGCAAACACTGACTAACAATCAATCAGCGCATCCCCTTCATTTGTTTTGTTTAGCCTTCACCTTCCCCTTAAATTTTCAAGATTTCGTTCACATTTAGTCATGCAGAAACCCCCCGACGGTCCTTGTTACTAAAACAGCAGAATGCGAAGCAATTTATTTTTGGGTTATTAACAAAACCCCAAAACAACGTTATTGACGCATCTTTTTCTCTATGATTGGTGAACACTCATCCTTTAAATTTTAGTTTTTCTTAATCTCTGACCCTTTATCTTACATTTTCCACAATTTGAAACATTTCTGTCGCATTGGTATTTATCCTCAACATGCCAAAATATGCTTTTAGTTGCTTACAGTTAACAGACACATGTCTGCTAGTGAGCCGCCTTTTTATCATTAACAATCAATTTTTAACAATCGGATGTCTACAATGGGATGATCTACTGGGATGATATTTTTTACTTTAGAAATCCTGACTTTATTTCCTACGGCGAACTTGGCTTTCCTCCGCAGTCGTTTAGGACTAGTTTGTCTCAGCAAAGGTTCGTGACGCATGGTTACTACCCTAGGTTTCAGTTTTGTGGTGGAATGAACCGTGTCGTTGTAATGCGAAACAAACTCGTCGATAATGTGTTTCCACTAATGGTAATTCCCCTGCCTGGTTAGCACATTCGAGTTTTCAGCGTTCAGTTGAAAGGTTCTACCACGCTCGCTTTCTTCTCAGAGTACGTAGAGCACATGTTGATGTTATGGCACTTTAAAGTCTTTATTTTAGAACTCACTACCTAAATTGACCTTTAAAATTTTAGGAGGGGGGGGGG
>JAHWFP010141959.1:51827-64932 GCA_023313725.1 Lithobius niger | reverse complement strand
TTATTGAAAAAGAAGTGTCAATAATTTAAGCGGGTGAGCCCTGCTAATACTAAACGAGTTTAAAGGAAAGAAGTGTTCATAGTTAAGATTGTACCAGCCATGCAATAAGGAGTACATTAAGGCTAGGTCTGACTTCAATATGCATAATTCCAGTGTGTCTGCTATCATTACTTCTAGTTATCCACTGTTTTAAAAGGTGGGGAAGCTCGACAAATCTTTTGTAAACATTTGCAGCACAGACCTCACATGGTTTCAACATCCTTGACAAGATGCAGCGACCAAACAAGGGTTGCATAATCCAAAATTGGTTGACGAAAACACAAAAGCCCCAAACAAGGTTTTACGACCTCCAGATGTAAAGCCACTTTAAGTACATTGCACGCAGGAATGGGTTAACCATGTAAGATTATGGGCAGCCCATTCCTGCAATGTACTTAAAGTGGCTATAGACAGAGCAGCGATCATTAAAAGGAGCTTTACATCTGGGGATCTTAAAACCTTATTTTGGACTTTTTGCGTTTTCGGCGGACCAATTTTGGAATATGCAACCCCTGTTTTGGTCGCTCGCATCTGTTAAGTGTGCTGCTGAAAGTTTTAAGTGTGCTGGAGTCTGTGCAGCATGATCATGTGGAGTCTGCACGGCAAATGTTTACAAAAAGTTTATCGAGCTTATTTGTCAAATCACATGCCAAGAATAAGATCTTTAACAACATGTAGAAAGGTGACCCAGGGAAGCAGCCCAAGATGGCGGGCTTAATCGTAAGTTAGCAGCACCAATATGAAATGCACCACATTTTGATTTAGTTGGTAACAACTGCCATTCGGTAGACCAACACGTCAAACAACTTTAATCAAGAATTGATTATAAATGGTCATACTTATTGTTAATTGCACGATATAACTTAATAACTCAGTGAATTCGGGATAGTAACAACAAGCTTTCAGGAGTTAGGAGTTAGTCAGGAGTTGAAAGTAACTATCACATAATCATATTTACACATAATACATAGCCTGTAAGGTTTGGCCGTATCTCCATTCGAACACCTAATGACAGTTATTAAGTAATTATCTGCAATTATGGGTCATTACCCCGTTCGACAAGTAAGAACTTTTGGAAACATTTGCCAGCCTTCGAACACCGTAAGAAGCAACAACTTTCCACGTGGACTGACGTTCCATTCTTTGCAACTTGTAAACTTGGCTTTTGGCGGGAAGCTTGCTATAAAATGGAAAGAACGTTTTACCGCCAGAGAGACTCGCAAAAGGTAGCTACAAGCGGCAGAATGCTCTTTGTCGTCTTGTAGGACAAATTCAAGTTGATCGATGTCACGTTGTAAATAATTCTTGTACATTTTGCTGAAGGAGACGAAGTAAATTGGATCATTTTGTTTGGAAGCGTGAGTCGACCCATTGAATTTATAAGCCTATGAGGCAGATGTGCACTTATTTCCCGTCCTTTTTGGCGAGTTGGCGAGTTTTTGCCGGTTTTCGAATTTTGTCAAGTTTGTTTGTTCCCTCCACACTGTCAGCTGGCAGAAACAGTGCACAAACGAGTATATTTAAAGCCTGTGTATACGTGAAGTGTTGATTACAGACAAACGTGAAATTTACGAAGAATAGGCGAAAGTCCGTAAATGTGATGCGCCCAGCCACGTCCTTCTAAGGTGCAAATCATGAGGACCGTTAGACGGTAAGAACTTGTCCCTCCTTCAATAGCAGTCCAAGTGCCAAGAAATAAACTTAAGTAAATTGACGTTTGATTTATAGAAGGGACACTTTTCACCTTGATTTATAAAACGTAAGCAAAATGGCGAAGAAGTTGTGAAGTGTGCACCACATATTAAGGCACAAGTATCAAGACGGCACAAACCCTGTATACCACTAAAGTACGAGCAATTTTAGCCCACGATGTCATCCGACTTGTGTAAAATATGTACAAAGCCGGTCAAAAATGAGGACCCAGACAACTTACAGTGCACGGGTTGTTCTTCCTGGATTCATGCAGTCACGTGTGGTGGTGTATCAGATCAACTTTACGATGTTTATGCCAGCAATATTGCTATCGAATGGTTTTGTCAGTTTTGCAAGGCAGATCTGGGTCATTCAGACTCGGGGACCCAATTGGTTTTGACCCAGTTTCAACAAATAAATAGTTCTCTAAACAAAATCGCAGTTGAACAGGAAAACACTGCCAGGCTATTAAACCTCCATACAAATCAAATTAAAAACCTAGCGGACAAAGTGAACTCCCTACCCACATCTGAAACGTATGCAGATTTTGCCCACAGGGTCGTAATTCTTGAACAAAAGAGTGCTGCTTATTAAGACGTAAATTTCTCTGACTGTGTTACAGAAATAATGGAAAGACAGAAACGCCAGAACAGCGTGGTGGTTTTTGGTTTAAAAGACGATCCAGCTCCAGACGAAGTGGCCGCAGATGTGTACCGTATCTTCAAATTTCTCGAAATAAATGCCCCCGAAACTCCCGTCACATGTAAACGTCTGGGAAACTTTACTGAAAAAAAATCGTCCATTGAAAATAACTACCAACTCGCGAGCTAAAAAGTACGCTGCTAAACTCTGGCAAAAAACTGAAAGGATCCGAAGCGTATAGTAAAGTGTTTGTTCGCCCAGACATGACCCAAAAACAGCAGGAAGCTAATCGATCCCTCCGCAGGGAACTGGTACAGCGTAGGCTAAATGGGGAACATATCACCATCAGGAAGAGCAAGATTGTACATATAAACGAACCAAATATGGTAGGTCTGTCACCTACGATGGAAGACCCACTGTGTCAATCTTATCCAACTTCTAACAATCCCGCAAATGCAACAACCAGATTCTCACAGGCCCAATTTGCCCCGCCGCCTTCTTTTTTGCTGCCCACAGACCAAATCGACGGATCCGCCCGTCCAAAACAGCCAAATGCTCAAGCATCAAAGCCAAAGCCATCGACTCGGCAGAGCTCCAAACAAAAATAATGTACACAAATGCAAACTCCCTTGGTAACAAATATCTAGAAACTTTGGCATACCTCTCAGTTTACAAACCAGATGTGCTCGCAATAACCGAAACGTGGTTTTCCAGTAGCTCAATCGTTCCACAGTATCCTGGTTACAACTTAATAGCAAGAAATGATAAGTTTGATCGTTACGTTGGTGGCACTGCAATTTTTGTCAAATCCTCCATTTTAGCTTACAACATAACTCTTGATACAGACTTTGAAAGTGCATCCTGTATACAGGTAAAAAATGGAGCAAATTTTTTCTCTCTCTGCGTTGTTTATCGTTCACCAAATTCCCTACCAGAAAACAACAGTAAACTGATTGACCTACTCAAGCACAAAATGCCAACTAAAAACACCATTTTACTTTTCGGAATATTGATTGGCAAAGACTAACCGCTGATTCAGAGGCCACTCCCTTTCTTGAAACAACGCTCGAGTTGAATTTGGTACAATTAGTCAAGAATCCTACCAGGGGAAACTCCATGCTGGACTTGGTTTTTTTCACCGACCCTGAACTGCTGAATTCTGTTGAGCATGTCGGGAAAATAGCTAAGAGTGATCATGATGTGTTATTAATTAATACAATACTTAACGACAAAACACCCTGCGAAAACGCAGATTCGATATCGTTTCACAGATCAAAATTTTCCATTTGAAATTAATACTAATTTGCCCATTGAAGACACATGGAATGCATTTTTTACACAGGTTGGCATTTTTTTTAAATAAATCAAGTTATATAAAAACTTTTTCACCAATCCAAAATTCAAAATGGTTAACCACTTCCACTCGTAAACTGCTTAAAAAACGAAATAAATTATGGGCTAAATATCGCACTATAAAATGTAATTATTACAAAGAAACTCATGAGAATGTCTCGCGCGAAGTAAAACAAAAAATTAGGTTAGACAAATTTAAATATGAAGAAAATTTGGCATCTACGTCCAAAGATAACAGTAAAGCATTTTTCCAACATGTGAAGAGCTGTCAAAAAAATAGAGCTAGTATAGGCCCACTTCTCGATCATGATAATAATTTAATTTCTGATCATAACAGTATGGCAAATCTACTAAGCCATACCTTCCAACAAAATTTTTCAGAGATGTCTAATTGCTTTCGTATCCTTCCCGCTATTAACCAGGCTCCCGTTTGTATACCGCCCCTTATATTTACACAACAAAATGTTACCTCTGCCTTTTCACGCCTAAATGCACTCAAGGCAGTCGGGCCAGATGAAATTCTTACCTCCTTTCTGATTAAATATGATCAGTGTTTAATTCCGATTCTGGTAAAGCTCTTTAATAAATTTTTACAAGAAGGTTTTGTCCCAACACAATGGAAGCACGCAACAATAACGCCCATTTTTAAAAAAAGTTTCAAGCCGTAGTCCAGAAAATTACCGCCCAATAAGCGTTACATCTCAATTAGGAAAAATGTTCGAAAATTTACTCTACCAACACATTTTTGAATTTGTGCACTCGCAGGGGTGTCACGGATTTGTGACTGGCCTTAAAGGCCATTGTTGTTATACTGTTGTGTCGTTCCCTTAGGACACAACCGTTTTTTGTTGAAATGTTCATTGTTGTTAGGTTTGAGGTTGTAACATGACCGCAATGTTCGTGATGGCCATTTTGCGCCAATAAATTTAGTCTTAGTTAACGGATGTCCATCTCCTTACACAACAACACCTGACACTCGTAGGCTAGCTTTCAATAAGTAACTCTTCTTCATAATTCGTAATTCAATGTCAGATTTGTCAAATATAATTCAGATACATGCTCATTACCTGCCAAAAGAAGTACGTGCGTTGTCCCGTAGAAGAAATGGCGAACCAGAGAAAATGTCCACGCTGCTGCGTTGTCACTCCAAGCTAACATCCCCACACACGACGAGCATCAACCTCGCCCACCTGGCTTGGCATTACATCAAACGACAGGCTTCAACATCAAAATTGGCGCTCTGCGTGAGCAACAACTGTAGGTGCACACTGCTCGAAGAAGACCACCTTCCTTTTCTTATCACCCATTTTCTAGCGATCCAGAAAAAGCCGATGCCCTAACGGCGATAAACAACACTCAATAGAGTATGGTGAATAGAGTATGGTGAATGGTCAATAGAGTATGGTGAATAACAAAATATTCATATTGTGACATATTAATGAAGTTAAAACTATAAGATCTTGACTTTGTTTGTTTTCAAATGTAAAATTTATATAAAAATATGAACAAGTTCATTAATAACTGAGCATTAAGTAAACACACAAAAATAAAAGCCAGTCTTAATTAAAGCAATAACCACAGCAATTAACGTAGATTTACTTAGTAAATCAAGAACATGCAACCTAACTAAAGCCCAGTGAGCAAGAAGCTCGCATGCAGCACACGACCATAAGAGGCAGGCGACGATCTTGAGCGGCGAGGGAGGAGCGATCAGGGAGATCCACCCATCGGCGCGACACTTCGTTTGTATTATCCAGTATTTGGAGTAGAATTCCTACATTGCCCACTCCAGTACAATGCAGATCAAAAAGCTCTCAAGGCGGTGAAGGTATTTCAGTTCTACTTCGCATTTGAGACTGGTAAAGTACGCGAAATGACGCGTTCGTGACGCAAATTGAAAGAAAAAACGCCCTCTGCTGCTTAACTTTGGAAACTGCAAAAATCCCACCTTTGCTACCAATGAAAAGGCTTTGTATATAGACGCTAGCGACGGCTCGGTGGGGATGACATCACTGCTTTCTAAGGAGAGCACATTTCGGTTAGGGTTGATACACCATGTAGCAACTTGGTACACCATGGAACAAATCAGTACTTTGATTGGCTGAAACTTAGCGGGTTGTTTCAACCTTGTGGTGATTTGTTTCAACCTTGTACCTTGTGTTTTGTAGTATTTTTTGTGCCATTTATTTTTTATAATGAACTTGCATTCAGTTGCCTGTTTCGCTTTATTTTAATACTTAATGGTACTTTTCAAATGTGTACATCACTATAGTTTCGCAAAAATCTAAAGATTGCTGTGCATTTTAATGCATCCGATTTTGGATTTTATTATTAAGGAGGGGTAACTCTTGAAGGATTTTTACCCATACACCTCAAAGTCACAGCCATCAATTGTATGTCAATTGATACATGTCAATTGTATCGATAATGTTTGAAAGTCAGTTTGCATTCTTACCCATTAACTAATAAAAAGTGATAATGATTTTAATCACAGGTGGCGTTTTCTCAACATACATAAAACATGGCATTACAAATGAGTGCGATATTTTTAGTAAATGCCTCCCCAAAAGTAAAATGTTTTTAATACCAAATTCCATTTGTATCAATCACATAAATTATTTTATATGAGCGGAATTAGTCACTGGTATCATTGGGACTGGTGTTAGTGGATGGCAGACACGTTGAAACAGTTTATGTACTACATTCAAATACAACTATTGCTTTTCAGGGCACAAAGACTGCCCATTTTCAGCAATTTTCAAGCTATTTCGCTGCATTAGTAAAGGTCTCCCATGTTAAAGACGAAATTCCGATGCTTAATTTCTCTGCTGCTTTTTAATATTTTCCACTCAAATTTAATATACAAGCTTTGTTAGACTTGGTGAAGACGGAGATCTGAACTTCTTTGGACTCGTTTATAGTAGGGTTACCCTAACTATGCACTTGTGCATTTGTGAGGGGAAGACAGGGGTTACTAATAAGCTCTCATAACAATTGGATTATACAGGGGAGGACGAAGAAGGGTGGGATGAACTCGAGAAGGGTGGAGAAGGAGGAAGTAATTAAAAGAAATAAAAAGTAAAAATTACTCGAAATTAAATGTTGAAGTTAAGTATCTTGAAAATTTTTCTTTTATGCGTATGCAGAAATGAAATTTGCAGCCAAATTTACAAAAATGAAAATTCTCAAGTTATTAACTTCAACATTTCATTTGACAGTTATTTTTATTTCTTATTTCTTTTGATTACTTCCTCGTTTTCCACCATACGCGAGTTCACCACACCCTTCTTCTTCCTCCCCTATTTAATCCTATTGTTTTGAGAGCTTACTAGTAACCCCTTTTTTCCCCTTCAGAAGTGCATAGTTAGGGTAACCCTACTATACACAATGGTGTCTACAGCCTAAACAATTTGTCGTAGAAAGCCGGTTTTTAGCTCATTTGAAATATATACTTCCAGAGAGTAAAAGAAATGGATTCTGGATTAACTGCCAAAAGTAACGACCTCGATTCCTGAAACACGGACACACAGCCTTTGGGTCTCTTAGCTTGACATTCTCATGGAGAATTTCAAGGTTACTTCGATGTTTGCATCAGCCGAACTAAGTCCATCGGCGTTCATTGAGTTTTCAAGATTTCTATAGCCTGAGTTATGAGGAAAATATGCACTTTCTATTTTCGATCACGGGAAGTCACTTCCTTATAATTTGCCGACTGCCTCATTAACACGTTGACTGTAAACGAACGTGAGCAGGGAAATTTTAATATTCATGACTTCAGTTGACGTTGGTTTGGGTTAACATGAACAGACTCCTATATTTATTCACTCCTAGGTTTATAACACTGGGACTCTTTGGGCTCAGCTCAAATGAAATCTAATAAACACTAAATTCAAAGGGTAATAAATGGGGTGCTAACACAATGAGGTCATGAGAATGCATTGGGTTAAGTTCATAATTCTAACACGAACACGCAGTTCTTATTTATTACAATTTAGCAAGACATATTACGAACTTGACCATGTAATCCATTAGTTGATGTTGGCGCCAAGCAGAGGAATTACTGGAAAAACGGTAGTTAGTCCAAAGAATTACATTCAAAAACAAATAGGCTTGCTCCTCAACGAAAACGCGGGTGCTACTTTCTCTTTCATTTACGTATTTCAGACAACAGATGCAGCATCGACATATACAAAAATGTGGCGAATATCGCATTAAGTAAAGGTTAATGCCCGAAAACCCAATGAATTACATTCAAAAACAAATAGGCTTACGCCTCAACGAAAACTTGGGTGCTACTTTCTTTTTCATTTACATATTTAAGACAACAACAGATACAGCATCGATACATACAAAAATGTGGCGAATGTCGCATTAAGTAAAGGTTAATGCCCGAAAACCGCGGGCCACTCGGAAACAATGCACAAGGGCACGCAGGTCCCACGAGCGATTGTTTGCGAATGGCCCAAGGGTGAGGGCTTTAACCGACTGACGCTCACGATAACAATTGTACAGCATATTCCTTAACACTTTTTTAGGAAGTTGTTTGAAGGGGTTATTCGTCGTTGGGTTTTTGTTGCATGAACGGTGATGGGGCATTAGGAATACATCAACAATGCCTGCGAACATGACGTCCCCAAAGTTCTACTGTTGTAATACTTTGGTGGGATAATTTCTCATTTCCAACAACTATGCTCTGGACATGAAAGTTTTTAATAGAAGTTGTCAGAAGGGGCTGTTTGTCGTTGAGTTTTCGTTGCTTGAACAATGAAGGGGTACTTCGGAATCACGCCAATATCTAGTTACAATGAGCTGCACAACTAAACTTAACAGTAATGCACATGCCGCCACCAAGCGTAGCCTAGACTACCTGTAATATGCCTCCATTAATGGTAGGCCCATCCTGAAGGGGGGAATACGCCTCTGCCAATATAAATACAAAAGTAAATGTAAATATTCAAATATTAATATAAATCCGCCTCAACGAATGAGCCAGTAGCGCAAATTTAGCTAGCAGTAGGCAAGCTGTAATATTATTTCAAAGTACATGTTACGTTTTTCAAAGACTAGTGCGACCTGTGTGTTGAATTTTTCCGTTATTATTGATTTCGAAATGGCCGTCGAATTATTCTTAAGATGTCAATTGTGTTTTAAAGGCTAGTAAGACCTGAACGTTGAATTTTTCCCGTTATAACATCAAAAACCGCAACCATATTCTTGTCAAATTAGACAAGAGTTAGGGTAACTCCGTCTTACTACAATTCCGGATTATTTCAGACACTTTTAAAGCAAATTACGAATCCGAAATTACTGTAATTCTGGGGCCAACACAGGAGTCAGCATTTAAGAAAATTCCGGAATTAAACTCCGTGTCCGTGGCAAATATTGCCAGAGATGGAATGCATCTGACAAAACATGGAAAAATGGTACTACAAGAGGGAATTCTACAGACCGTAAATGCGGGCTGGTAAGAAACAAAATAGGGAAATGCTAGCTACTAATTGGGCAATGTAAAATTGCCTGTATAAATGACCAGCCCACTATACTGCATCAAACTAGTGGGTTCCATCTACGTTTGATCAGACTTTAACTGCGCTATTTAGGGGTCTGTCTTGCATTCTTTTTAATGCACAAAGTTTAAAAAATAAGTTAGTCGAAATATATTTTGTTCTTCTATCAGGCTATATGACTTGGTTTTTGTCACCGAGAGCTGGCTGAATGTCACCATTACTGATTAAATGTTAGTTAGGCGCCTTGCTTTTAGTGTCACTCGTCGTGATAGTGGAAGCAGAGGTGGTGATGTCACCATTGTGGTTTACGTAAATATTCCTTCTTGTGATATTAACGGCTTGATTGTCGACCTTGGACCAAATCAGTGAGTGTTGGTTGGTTATATTCCAGGTGGCAGAGATGAGCAACAAATACTAAATGTATGTAATTTTTTTAATGCTAACATTAGTAATGACAAACCTAAATTAATTTTAGGCATCTAACATAGACTGGGACAAACTTGCAACATCTGATAAAAAACAACAAATCTTTTGTATTTGTATATCCGAATTGTCCTTACAACAGTTGGTTGATGAGCCAACAAGTGGTGACAAAAGATTATATCTAAAAGCACACTAGCACTTCGCCCATCAAGTTCAGATTGTTGGATTCAAGGCGTCTAATCGGTGTTGTTCAATAGTTGTTGTTCATTATCAGTGTTTGGGCGAAAGCTAGCAACTGCTTCGCTTACCAGAGACGTTAAAACCGGCGTTGTGCTTGGCTCACTTTACTCGGAGTCCCTGGGAACCCCTCACAAAGTTTGCGCATGGAAACACACTTTTTGCCCCGTCATTTAGAAGTCCCTGTAGAAGGACCACTGGTCTCAGGAGGTTAAGTTAATAATAAGCACAAAAAAATAAAAGCAGTAGGGCTTTCCTGCATTGCCTGTCAGAGCTTGACCTACCTTTACATCAGTCAGGTTAACTTCCAATATCAACTTGCCCTGTGGCTCAGTGGATTAGCACTTAGGTTTGATTTTGGCTCCATTCTTAGGTAAGAAAATTTTTTCTTCACTACCAATACTATATGAATAGAAAATGTCACCTGTGAAATCAAAGGCTAACATACCCGAGCTATCTAAGATCGCCACCACATAAAACAAGATGGCCACCCACAGGAAATAAAACCGCCGCCGAATCAGAAAACGGGAACTGAAACCGGAAGCTGAATGTACACCGAGCATGCTCAGAATCTGTGGTGCCACTTCTGGCCTCGATGGGGGTCCTCTCCCTGCCCTCTTTCAAGGGTAACTCCCAACACCTTGCTGTATAGACGCAGACACACTACATGGATTATATTCTCATAAGTAATTTCCCACGACCTAAGGAATTTATCGATATTTTTTTCAACCCGAGTGTTTTGGTCCCTGTACAAACACATTTAGGCAGACATTGATTGCACGAGAGTGAAGCACGTGGTAAATTATCTGCCAATAAATAGCACGAGTGAGTTTAAGGGGCCAAAACACGAGTATTGAAAAAAATTTGATAATTTCCAATTTATAAAAGTCCTCAAAAGCCTCAAAAGCCCTCAAAGTCCTCAAAAGCCCTCAAAATATTGGCGTGCCTATTTGTACCACGGCCTCCAGGAATAAAATTTATATTCGCAGCTGCTGAAGTATGTCTCATTGGTGCACACCTCAAAACATTTTTACTTTAAACAATTCCGTAATAATAAATTCGTAAATGTAGTACATATTTTGACTTTTTCTAAAAACGCAAGAGTAAATGAAAAAAATTAACTACGCGTAGTGGAGCGTAATATATTTCAAAACGGTGTATACAATTTGTTGCTAGGGTACGTTTACGTTAGGCCTAACGACGCAGCTAGGCTAACGGGCTTTGACACCGGCTTCTACGTACAGGCGTTGCTAGGTTACGCAAACGAACGACACATTGCGTATTTCGAGAGAAAGGCCTTCGGATTGTTTTTGGTAGAAAAATAGATACTTTTATTTTAAATGAATTCGACAAACGTATAGTAGTAACATGTCAATTGCGCAACTTTTTGAAGGAGTGACTGATGAAAGTGTACAAACGTCAAAAAGCGCTCGCCATTTTGCACGGTTTTCCATTACACTGCATCGACCAATGAAAGCTACAGGATATTGCCTTGCTGATTTAGTTTTAAATTTAGCCAATGAACACCGACTTACAGTGAGAATTTCCCTGACAGAAATTTGCTCACTTGATCGTGTACTAAATTTGCCCCATCACAACCGACTTACAGTGATAATCGCGCAGTAGCTTTCAAAAGCTACTGTGTGATTATCACTGTAAGTCGATGTTCATTGGCTAAACTTAAAACTAAATCAGTTAGGCAATATCCTGCAGCTTTCATTGGTCGACGCAGCGTAATGCTAAACAGTACAAAACATGGCGAGCGCTTTCTGATGTTTATACGCTTTTGGCAGTCACTCGCTTCAAACGTTACACAGTTGACACGTTACGATACATTTGTTGAATTCATTTCAAATAAAAGTATGTATTTTCCTACCAGTAACAGTCCGGAAGCCCTTTCTTTCGAAATACGCACTGCGTCATTCATTTCCGTAACCTAGCAACGCCTGCAATCAGACATAGAACCCGGTGGCGAAACCCGTTAATCTGCCCGTTTCGTTAGGCCTAACGTCAACGTAACCTAGCAACAAATTCTGAACACCGTTTTGAAATTTATTACGCTCCACTACTGTCCGTATTTGATTGTTTTTTTTATTTACTCTTACAATTTTATAAAAAATAAAATTATGTACTGCATTTATTAATTTATTATCGCGGAATAGTTTAAAGTAAAAAGTTTGGAGGTGTGCGCCAATAAAAAATTCTTCAGCGGCGGCGAATATCAATTTTATTCCTGGCCGTAGTGCCAATATTTGGATGGCAGCACCACTTTTATAAAATGTTTAATTGTTGCATACGAAATTTAGAGTGCTGAATACTGAAATATGACGTGAAATTCTCTAACTAAATACCGCGCGAGCTACTGGAAATTATTAAATTTTTTTCAACACTCGTGTTTTGGCCCATGTCTGCCTAAATAGCACTCGTGAGTTTATAGGGGCCAAAACACTCAAGTTGAAAAAAAATTATCAATAAATTCCTTAGCTCTTGGGATATTACGTATGATAACACCACAGTAGCTTTCGAAAGCCACGGAATTGTTGTCACTGTAAGTCGGTTGTGATTGGAATAATTTAGTGGACGATCAAGTCAGCACATTTCTGTCAGGGAAATTCTCTCTATAATAAGCTATCCACTTGTTACCGTGAATCATAGTTAGTGCAATAAGAGTCAGAATTTGACGACTCTTCAACCACATCATCGGTCTAAGGGTAAAGTGCCGTATATAACTAAACCAATACTTTCCATGAAAATTAAAAAAAAAGTTTGTTATATCCTGTAAATTTAAGTTTTTAGAAATTGGAAACTAATGGTTTCTTAATTTTGGTCAAGTTTCACAATAGTCTGGTTTTAGGATGTGAACATAACACCATCCTTTCCTGAACAATGAATGTTACTTACGACCTTATTCTGGCAAACATACTGGTGCTTCGCAAAACACACTTTACGTAATAAAAATTGGATGTTGCATTAGTAGGCTTGTTGGACGTACAGACATGGCCTAAATGTTCTATTAACTCGCAGGATGAACATTCATGCTTTCTGAACATGAACACTGCTCTCACGTAGATTTGCTTATCCGAACAATAGCATGGAATTACAAACAAAAGCGTAAAGTGTGCTGTAAAAAAAGTGGCTATATGGTTGAAGCTTCACCTTACTTGTTAACCCATAACCGCCTAGATACGAACGTACGCCTTCAATGTATAACA
>JAHWFP010141959.1:17778-51817 GCA_023313725.1 Lithobius niger | reverse complement strand
AACCCATAACCGCCTAGATACGAACGTACGCCTTCAATGTATAACAGCGAAAAACTAAGTCCCAGCGCGAGCTTTGTGAGGGGTCCCCGGGGACCCCGAGCAAATGGGCAGTCACAGCCCAGTGGTCAGCGTCGTCGGCTCCAAACCAAGAGAATGCCGGTTCGAATCCGAGAACCGACCCGAGTCCGACTCTAAAAAAAAGGGTCTGAAAGTTCTTTCAGGTGGTTATGGGTTATAATGTACACAGATAAAAATTGATGATTTTTAATTGAAATAAGGAAATGTACAATTGAGAAAATTGTATCTGTTTAAGTGTTGTGCTATTGTGTTTTAAATATATGATTCGTAAAGCACAACAGCACTTAAACATATGCAATTTTCTCAATTGTATATTTGATTATTTGAATTAAAAATCATAAATACCGATTAAATACTAATTAAATTATTCTAAAGCTCAACAACACTTAAACATATGAAATATTTCTCGATTGTAAATTTGATTATTTAAGTTAAAAATCATAAATACCAATTTAACATTAAATTTTTGTAAAGCACAACAGCACGTAACATATGTAATTTTCTCAATTGTACATTTGTTTATTTAAATTAAAAATCGTAAATACCAATAAATACTAATTAAATTACTGTAAAGCACAACAACACTTAAACATATGCAATTTTCTCCATGGTAATTTGCCTATTTCAATTTACAATCATCAATTTTTATCCGTGTACATTTTTATAAGTGAAGCTTCAATCATATAACCCCTTTCTTTACAGCATACTTGACGTTATTGTTTGTAATCTATGTCTTTTTTTTCATGGTTATGGCGTCGCGCTACACAGGTTTACGCCCTAGACAATTGAATTGATGTGATATTTGTTGCCTTACTTGCAGGCCACTTCGAAACAAATCAGCTCAACTCGGAGCCTGCATCTGAAATAAATACGCATTTCAATCGTTTCTAGCTGCCATAGCTTACTTTGGTTTAAAACTATGCTCGTTTTTCTGTAACACGGATTCTTTTCTTTTACCCTTCAGCAATCAATTTTTTAGCAAAGACATAAAACGTGCACGAAGAATGGATATGGCGTTTGCTGAGTGGCATTATTCCCTAATTACAATAGTTAAAACAATGTAAAACAATCAAAATTATCGTTCAGGGTCCCGTAACTGCGGAACGGTTTAACCAATTGAAAAAGTGGTCTCTGTGAGGATGAAGCCCAAGGAAATTTCGGGCTTAGATCACGTTCCAGATTTTAAGTAGGTGCATTAGTCTTTTCTGAAACGGTGTCGCACATCAACAACAACAACAAATTTACCTGTGGCTCCCTACTTTTAATCTTGTGGAAAATTGCATAGTTTTTGGAGTAAAAATTCCTTCGCGACCTATCTACTATCTGGCCAAGTTTGGTCGAAATATACTGTATAGGAACGGAAATATTAATAGTTTTGGTTTTGTTGAAGAGGGGCTTCAAGCATATGTACAGGGTGATTCATAAAGTACTGAAAAATAGGCCTATGAATGTAGGCCTATAAAATGTAGGCATACACTATAGGGGTGCTAATTTTATCAGCACATGAAATAAAAGCCTTTGTTCAATCTAATAAAGGCTTGCTATGTGCATCCCTTGAATTACTAGTGCCGTATGATAACAGCACTATGGGGCTCCTCCCCACTCTAGACGCAATGTACAGGATTGGATGGATCAGACCTTTGGTGACAGGTGGATTGGAAGGGGGAGGAGCAGTAGAATGGCCACCTCGAAGTCCTAAATCTAATCCATCCTGGCTGGTTCCTATGGAGCTGTCTGAGGGACAGGTTAGATGCAGTACATCACCCGGGACCGTTCAGGAGCTAAGGCAATGCATTGTTGAGTTCTGTCAAACAATTACACTGGATATGATTGAGGGAGTTTGGCGAAATCGTAAAGGTTTCCCCATTGCATTGCAGCACAAGACAGACACTTCGAAAATGTGGTGTTGAATTAAGGGCGGCTGTGACCTAATTTCATTCCGAACCGGAAAATATCTAATGTTTATTTCCGACATCCGGGCAGTCACGTTGTTTATTAGGCTAGCTTAATAAGCTACATTGCAGTACTAGATTCACTACAGTTGAAAATATCAACACATTTCAAACCTTTTTGTTACGTATATCCTGAGTTCAGGATATTCATTAGATTTGACTAAATTGTTTAGAAGTTTGTAAGGTTTTCGGTTTGGCAATCCAATACTCTGCAATACATGAATACGGATGATAATATCACCACATTTTATAACGTTTCAGTTACGGGCTCAAACTCCGAGTTCAGGAAATTCATAAAATTCTACTAAATTGTTTAGTGGTTTGCAAGGTTTTCGGTTTGGCAATCCAAATGCACTGCAATACAAGCATACGGTTGAAGATATCAACGAATTTCAAACCTTTTTCGGTTAATGGGTTTAAATCCTGGTTTCACAATAAAATTATGCATTTAGTTAATGAGACAGGATATTAGATGAGCTCACTAGGCTTGTAGCTTGGGTACAGTAGGGTCCGTGCTATACCTAATGAGCACATTTTATTTCCCGTGGGGGAGGGGGGCAGGAACTACTACCCCCTTCATTTATGACGGGTTTTTCACTACTACAAAAATGTAAGGTGCCCTGTACAAAACTTGGAGTAATCTTGTGAACATCATCATTATATAGGCCTTCGAAGGTTTTCTACGCATACATCTTATAGGCCTATTTTTCAGTACTTTATGAATCACCCTGTATACATGGCTATCGCTGTGTATGATATAATTTTGACTTTTCAAAAATGTAATTGGACGTGTACATTGCACTGCATGAGTGAGGACCCCTGATATGGAGAGACATTTTTCTTTGCTTGTTCTTGGGTTAGAGCAATGGTGCTGTGCGATTCAAATGTAAATTTAGCTGGATCCAAAGCCAAAAGTTTGTTCAAAATGTCCCGTTGTGGTCCAAGCAACAAACCTGTTCCATAGTTTCTAACTTTGTCCCATCAGTAGCCCCGTTAATAACAGTTTGAAGTACGTTTTTTTAGGCTTTGTGCGGTAGTCGGCAGTCGATTCACACACAGCCTGCTCTCATCTTTGAAACGCTACCCTCTCATACAAGTAGGCAGGTTTAGGCGTAAATTATCTGACAACAATATGTTTTAGAATACACTGGAGAATAAAATTGCTTATACCACACACACTTGGGGGGGGGATGAGGCTTAATGGCGCGCCGACAGCTTGGTCGGCGTGGATTCCGAACAATGAACCATTGTTACAAAGCCATTGTCGGGAGAAACCACTAATGAGTTCTCCCAACAATGTAGCAAGGAAAGTTTGTCGAAAGAATAGTTTCGTTGTTGTCTGAAGGGGTATTTCGGAATCAAGCTAGAATGCAATGACACAATTTCATGCCTATTCATGCTTGTTTGTAATACTTTTTTATACTTACGAGTAATATAACCAAACCAATTTATGAGTAATGTTTCTTTGTTATTCATACCGATTCTACGTTAATTTATTTGATTTGAAATACGTTAACATAACACAACAAATTTATAAAATAAACCATATCTCATAACCAGGAACGTAGCCACGACTTGAACCACATGCTAACGATCAGCTAGTAAAGTATGCTGAAAACTAAAACAAATCAATTGTGGATAGCTCTCACCCTACCCAATGAAGGTTGCCTCCCAGAGAAGCCTAATGCTAGCTATGCTGGCCCAACCATCTGTCATATTTTGATTATTTTTAATTTTTTGTTAAATATAGAGCTTTCGAATATATGTTTATTTTTGTTAATTTTACGTTGATTGGCTTGTATTTGAAATACATTAACATAATTCAATAAACACAACACTACAACCCCCTCACTCCCACTCCCCACTCCCAACTAAAACTAAAACTTTCAAATTCACGTTTATTTAACGAACACGTGTACACGCAAACAATTAATAAATGGGTAGTATTTATCACTAATGGAGCCCATTTGGCTCTCCGTCCAAGGTTCTCTTCATTCATTTCTTGATTGTTACTCGATTCCGAAGTGCTCCATCACCGTTCATACCATGGAAACTCAACGCCGAATAGCCCCTTCAAACAACTTCTAAAAAAAACTTTTTAAGTGAAGTCGTCTGTAGGGGCTCTTCATCGTTGAGTATCCGCGGAATGAACGGTGATGGGGTATTTCGGAATCGAGTTATAATTGATAAACACGAGCACAGAACCTTCAGCACGATTTCTTGATTGTTGCAGCCACGACTCGAACAATATGCGGTTGGTATAGGCAGTATAACCAACGGCGTCTCGGGAGTTCTGGCAACAATAACTCACTCGACGCCGTTGGTTATCCTATTGTACATACATGCTTGTCTGGTAGGACATCATACGCAGCCAAATTCAACTCCACTCTCTCAAAGTAGACTGATCATGTTTCTACATGTCTGTCATACTTTTCGAGTTCTTATGTGATAGAGTGGTAGGAGGCATGATGGAAGTATCGCCGTGTCCACACTGTCCAGAACACTATCTAATTCAGGCACCAAAGAAGTTTCTAAACTAGGAAAAAGGCTTAGGGCCTATTATAGGCCGAGCGGAGAGAAATTTATTTTAAATTTGTATTTACTCTCATTACAATGGGTTTGCAATACTTGCTAATGGTTCTTAAAAAGCTGGGGGCAATATTTACTCGGCTACATTTGAGCTGAAGCTCTTTGTTGGTGTTTTTTACATTGTAGCTTTTTTTTCATTTTAGGTAGGCTAGGTTTCATATTAATTTTCAGTTTCTTTCGTTTGCTCCCACATTTAGTTTCTGTTTCGTTATTTGCAGCCTCTTTACGCCATCGCTGCCGTAGTAAAATAACATGTTAGCCGCCGTGGTTAAGCTTACAAAGAACGTGTCACCGTCAATAATGCTTACATTGTTTATATTTATTGCAGAGTATGTTTCTTAGATTTAAAATATTAACAATAAAGCATTTAACTGCGAGCTCAACAATAATTAGTAACGATAGTACTTCACAATAATCAAAAGATTTAAAATATCGGCAGCTTCCTACGCCGCCTCCTACGACAATGTTGAAGCGCACACCTCTGGCATGTACTGCAACTGCGAACGCTATTTTTTTTTAATTGGAATTATCACAATTGTAAGTCAGCCGGTGTTAGTTTGGGTGTGAAGATAGCATTTAAATAATTCTAAAGCCTAATTTTAAGCCTAATTGTTATCTCCCGTTTTAGTTTTGTAAACAACAGTTAGGCCTATTTCTTTCGAGGTTAAGCCTATTCATTCTTCCAACTCAAGATGGAGAGTCCAGTTTCTATAGCAATCCAAGAATCTTAAAATAATTATAAGAAGAAAAATTATTGTTCCATGTAGTCTGTTGTATACGGTTGTTTACTACGAGAGGTTCCCCCCTGAAGCGGCGATTTGATATTTCACATTTGAGATTCCCGTTGATAGAGCCAACGCCACTATGGTTGCCATGTTCGCTAAATTCCTGCAAGCATTCTTTTTCACATGAAACGAATGTGAGTCGTTAACGAATTCTTCTGCATTATTCCCTATGCTTGCTTTCCTCTAGTGGTTAAAGTGCTATAATCAAATGTTATTATTTCGTTGGGTTATGACAAAAAAGATTGTTAGCTGTAAGGATTCTACGATGATTTATTTCGGCGGTTTTTTAAAGTTCACTTGATTACCAGCAGCACAGTGTATGCTTCGTCGGAATTCCTTAACTATTCGGGATTCCAAATTTACAATGGTGAATGTTAGATCGATAAATTCGAAAAATTGGAATTTCGTGGATTATTATTGATCAATTTATGCCAAATTCGAGATCAGCAATACTTTTGGGGCAATACTTTTGTGGCAAATTTCATAGCAAACTTCACTTTGGTTTGGGCTCCACCCAGACTAAAAAGTGCAACCAACCAACTAACATTTTGCAATTCGATGTCCGTTATAGGCTACGCTACGCTCCGCCAACAATCTGTAAATCCTCACTCAACCACACTTTCGTTGCTCATAAGTACCGAACAGAAAGACAGTTAATTTTCTAGTTAATCTAAATCTGAAACAAAACCACAGATTTTGGATGAAAGTACCTGCCAGGTTTCACTGAATCAAAGTAGTGATATCAGAACAAAAAAGGCTGCCACCAAGTTGCTAAATTAGTTGCCAAGCTAATCCAATCGGGTATTAGAGCCTCACCATTCCAAAATTTTACCATTGCTACAAGGAGCAATGGTCAAGTTTTTTATTTAACGTCTGAGGTAATAGTCGGGGGGGATCAGCTTGGCGAATTATGTAGCAACCTGGTGGTAGCCTTTTTTGTTCTCATATCACTACTTTGATAGGCTGAAACTTGGCGGGTTCTTTCACCCTTGTTGGTTTTGTTTCATATATCACTTCTTTGGTTGTTTATTATGTTGCATTTAAAAAAAATATTTTTACCAATGCCTAGTAGTGGTGGTTTAATCGTTTTAATTTTTTTTTATTTTGCGCTTGCTTTTCCGAGTTTTTTGGGGTGCATGTACATAAAAAGGATCGTGTTATTTGAGTGTGTGTTTGTACGTCTACTCCTCTGGAATCAAAGCACCTACAAAGTTGGGAGTAGGACCAAACGAAAGATAATTAAATAGCGCTCAGGTTTGGCCAATTTTCGTCGCTGTAAGTTGATATTATGTCCCTCAAATACCCAAAATGCCCTGAAATAGCGTCGACGTTTTTTTAAACCATCATGATGTTTGTTCATGACGTTGAAGTTTGTTCATGAAAACCTCCTCGAACAAAGAGAGATGATCTGGAAAAAGGCCCACGGAAAAATAGCCTAAAAGGCCGACGTATTTTACAACATGCCACATATAGAATTGGTTTTATATTGGTTTTAGGCATGTGGATTGAGCAAGCTAAGCTAGCACTTTCCATGTAAGCTAAACCTATTCAATATGTGTTGCGTTTTGCTCTGACAATCTTTCATGTCTCACCTTTGTAGGGAGACAAAGGAGGAGAAGCGTACAAACCTGCCAACAAACAAATTGTGTGTTTGGAATGCTGGAGGTGAAAAGTGTATGTGCTGAGGAATGTAACAAACGAACTGTGAGCAACATATGCAATTAGTTTGCATCGAAATAATCACTACATCGAAATAATCAGTACATCGAAATTACATGAAGCATGGATCGTCTTGAAGCTATTAGTTACGCACCGAGATGACCTGGAGAAGGATGGACGCAAAATACAACCGAAATGGACCACGACGTATTTTGCAACTTAACACATATAGATATTAAAATTAGGTTTGTGTCAAATGACCTAATGCATGGAAACCTGGTTTTAAAAGGGTGCCAAACATTCGTGTTTCTGAAGCACGGTGGTGCCTGGATGAAGCGAGCAGAGTGAACGATTTCCACGTATAGTAAACCTCTTCAATGTGCGACTCGCTTTGCTCTCACTCTATCTTTTATCTCTCACCTTCATAGGGGATTACTGATGGAAGAAAAGACGTACATATGTGCAAACAAACAAAGCGTATGTTTTGAATGATATAGATGAAATGCAGGCACACTCTGGAATGTGATAGACGAACTGTGAGCAATAATTTCAATTAGTTTGCGTCGAAATAATCATCACATGATTTTGCGATGCTCTTGGAATCAAAGAAATTACTGGAAGCATGGATCGACATGCACTAGCTCTCGTAAGGCCAGACTGACGGAATGATTTGTGGTTACATGTGTTTGTGCAGTGAAGCCTTACGAAAAAAGCGTACTGCACTCTGACCATTTGCTTATTCGTTTTAGACGTGGAATGACTGTCAGCAGCACAATAGTTGCAGCACGAAAGCTCCTCAGGAGTAGAGAGACGACGCGGAATGAGCGAATGAAGCGAGCGACTCCTCTAGTTTCTTCACTAAACTTGTGCTCAGTTGCCTGTTGTTTTCATTTTGTAATAATTAAAAGTACGTTTAAATTGTGTATGTCCGTGAATAAGAATGGATATATTATTTTTTTTTTAGTTTTACTGAAGTGAGGATTCCAATCATATAAATTGAAGGGTTAGCCGATTTTTATTAAACCATCAACAATAAATAGCGTGTACATGTTCATGTTGCCGATTATTTCTGGTAGTCTGTTTGCATTGTTACTCAATAACTAATAAAGAACGATGCTTACTTTGGTGACCGGTGGCGTTTACCCAACATACAGAAAAATTATTGCAATCTTCAGTAATGCCTCGTCAAACGTCAAACAAGGCACCAATCGGAGTTAAAAGGGTGTGGAATACTAAATTTAATTTGTATCTGTCGCATGAATTATTTTATATGAGCGGAATTAGTAGTCAGTAGTTTAGTAATCACTATATAGTAGTAAGCAGTCAGTAGTCAACTGATATCACTTATCTTCACACACTTTTATCACATTGATAGAAGTTTATGCACATAAAGACTGCCCTTTATAAGTTTCTTTACATTTGTAAGAAAAGTCTAACAATCGAACTTGGCGGTCATACCATTAGCGTGGTCCTTGAGGAGCAAACCACACTGAAACACTTCATTTCTGCAAAGTTAAACTAAACTTTAAATTTAGAGATTTAAAAAATATATTACCAGCACTTTCTCACTCCCTGCAAATTTTAACCGTACTACAATTCACACGTCAAACAAGCCTAGACTAGTTTTTGTGCAAGTAGCTAGGCTCACAAAATGCATTTAATCCTTTAATAACTCAGCCATTTACAGCAGCAACAACACATGCTTGTCTACGTTTATTTTAATCTAATTTCCATCAGTCAACTTTAGCGCAACGCACATGCAACGAATGGATTTACTTCCCACAAGCTCTGAATAAATAAATACTTATCTAAACAACTTAACCAACAATTTCCAATTAAACTTACTAACAAACCTTGCCGCAGAATACCTTGAAACCCTATTCAACTTTATAAATCTTAGTTAATGTTTTATCCAATATTTCTTTTACCGTAACTCGAAGCATGTTTGTATTTTAAATTCACTTCAATAGTTTTAAACTGTAGTACAGATATTACATTTAAACACGTTCAATAAAGTATTACTAATTAAATTTCCAATGCCAGCTCAAAATACATGATTAACCACTCATGCCACAATGCCTGAGGATGATAACGGTATTCACTTACTGTGAAGGACGTGTTTCTTTGCCAAGGAACCACTTCCTAAAGCATGAAGGCGGTACCACCAACTTACAAACTTGATGTGTCCTCCCGGAAACTAGCATTTACTGGCTGCAACCTTGCAGTAGTCGTAACCCAAAATTACACTCGTACCCTGAGGAACTGTAACTGTTGCTTCCCCAACAGCCAATTCATCTCGAAGCAACCTTGAAACCAGAAGGCCTCACCTTAAACGTAAGTAAAAATGAATTTTACGGCGACTTCTTTCGTCATTTTACGTGAATTTAGGATTCATGCGCCACTCCACTACCAATCTCTGGACGGGTTTATAAAAGATATGCTGTGGGTTTACACTTAATTTAAATTAAATTGTAAATCATCATACGTCGCCAAGCGAAGTGACCTAAGTCAAACAATGACAGACACAGTATGTGGGTTAAGTGATGGGAGTGGCAAGCATTATATATATTTTAAGAGATAGTATGCAGACACATTACTAGGGAATGTTGCATTATTATTGCTAATTAATGAAGCTAAGTGCAAGGTGCACCACACTGCATACACTTTATTCTAAATTATCTATTTTTTTCAAAGTTTAAATCAATGGGAATGTTTCGAATTTGTTATTTTTAATCGTTGTGATACACTTTGCACTCTGCAGACTGTACTTCAGTTACTGCAACCCGGTGGTGAAAACCGTAATTATTAATATCACTGTATTGACACCGATTTAGTCAGTTTAATTAGAGGTTCGACTATACACCCACTAGCAATTAGAAACAAAAACCGGCCACATTGGAAGATGTAATCAGTAGGAAGTAGACATAAACATCAAGCACCGATTGTTACATATCTCCCTGACTGTGCTTGCACGGTTAATTCCTGCGTGCTGCTCGTGGCCGTCGCGTAATTGAGTGTGTGGTGTCGAATGTTGATTTTATAACTTATTTCGGAAGACTATACAATTATTGGACTATACAACTGAAATGTACTTGAATTAAAACAGTACCACGGCTGGCAATGCGCAGGTAAAAAAGACTTAATGGCGTCTGTGAGAATTGTTAAATGGATGTTAAAGAACCACATATTTATAAGATTGGCAGTAAAAATCGCTTAAACATTAAAATACGGATTTAAGCCTTAAAAACCCTTAGTGCTCTGAAGGAACAGATACAAGAAGAAGACATGTAAAGCTACCAGTGTCATATGGTTATGTATAAAAGAATCTACCCCCAAACAAATTTTGTTAAGGCCGTGTGAAGTCATGATATCTAGCGCCAAGCTCTTTCGCATACCTAATCCCACCGAGTAATAGTTTGAAGGTTAAATGAAATGTATGAAATTATCAGAAATATTTGGTCCAAAAATCTAGTTCTCTGGTCCATTTTTTTTTTTTGGCTTTCGTTAGATTTTGAGGACACAGTCGTCTTTTTTCAAATATTTAGGATTTCTTATTAGTACTGTAGTATCTATCTCCTTGCAAATGTACGGATTTATTTAATACTAGAGGAAGCCCGTGCTACGCACGGGGACGGTCATGAATTAAGTTTACAGACCCACTCCCCACTCCCAACCCCCTCACTCCCACTCCCCACTACCAACCCCCTCACTCCCACTCCCCACTACCAACCCCCTTACTCCCACTCCCCACTCCCAACCCCCTCACTCCCACACCCACTCCCCACTCACACCTTCAACACCCCACCTCCCACTCCCATTTTCGCACACACTGGCTAAGAAACGCTTTCACGGATTAAAATTTCTTCAATCCAATTTTTGCGCACACTGGCTGACAAACGGTGATTTTTGTTGGCCTCAGTCACTGAATCTGCGCATCCAGTGGCTGAAATCACAGGATGCACCGTTTAAAGAAAGTGAGCGCTGAAGCATCATCTTTGCCTGAAACAATTTTTCTGTGGAAATAAGCTTCCGTAGAAAAAAAGTTGAAACATTTAGCACGGCTACTTTGGCGTTTTCCTTTTCTGGGAGAGGAAAGAAGTAAATCGCCGGCCTATGGCGGCCTGACAATGGCTCATTATTGTTTTGTTTTAACTCACTGAGCATTGATTGTAAACAACTACTTTACAAGATTGCAATGATCAGCCTCGTGCTCAGCCGTGATTGTTGTCCATTTTGAAACAATTCAGCTCTGCTCTGAAAGCCTTCACCTGCGAATTAAATAAGCCATTGCATCGTTGCAGCTGCCAATTTCGAGGCTAACAGGCCTCGAAATTAACAACGTAGCTTAGTTAGATTTAAAACTATACACATTTTGCTGAAACATGGATTTTTTCATTTTACCCATCAACAATCAACGGTGTATACAATAGTTTTCAATCCTTAGCACGTGCACCTGGAATTGTTAGTCACCATAGTTCCTTTTATCTTTCCTTTTATCAGCTCAGCTGGGATCCAGAATTATTATGTAGATTTAGTTTGGCCTTGTTTCATAATAACAATGTTTAAAGCAATGTAAAACAATCAATTTAGATGTTTGAAGCTCCGTAACCCCATAACCACTTTACCAATTAGAAAGGTCCATATGAAAAAGGCACATCTAGAGCGCAATACCTGTAAAATGACTGAGAACCAGTTTTATTCACCCCACGGACGAATTTATTTTCGTGATGCAAAAAAAAAAACGTTAGCCAGTAATTAGGCAAATATCAACGTTACTCACTTCGTTTTTTAAACAAGAAAACGTTAAGCTGTGTCACTAATAGTGACTTTACCCAATCAGGCGACCAAAGTCTCCCGATTAAACAAGTTTCGGCCTTTTCTGTCGCGTTGTTATGTATCCTCAGATGGCTGAAAACAACCAAACTACCTTTGCTGTAAAGACACCTTGTCTAGTGGTCGCCATGCTCATATATATAATATAATAATATATATATATATATATATTATATATAATAATATAATAATATAATATATATATATTATCTGGATGTTATTGTTTTATCTTGGAGGGCGACACACTAGCATGAGTCTTGATCTCAGCCTCCCAAAAAAACAAGCTGGAGCTTCCTTATACGTATTAGTGCGACGTTGATGGCTGGCACGTTTTTTCTTGTGTCTGTTCCTATAGACCATGAAGGTTAAAGGATTTCGTCCGTATTTTAATGCTTAAGCATTTTTTTTAGCTATGAAAGTTTATAATCGATTCATTGTTTTGATATCTAGGTGAAAGCAAAATTTCCTCATTAAGACTAACAACAACAACATGTTAGTCACATTAAAATAGCATTTGTAATGTCCTGGTCCATAATACTATTTACAACTACAAAAAATTCTAAATCGGTGCATTGGTTCGATCTCTAGTTAAAAGGAAAATTTTGACATCACGAAGAAGATCAAGACGAAAATTGTGTATTCGCATGCTAATAAACGGAAAAATAATGAAAAAGTTCCTATATTTAATCCTCTGTTTGCGCATAGGGCCTAAAGTTTGAAAAAAATGACCAAAAACACCAAATTTTCGGGTATGAATGATAACCTAATACGGCGGATAAGTTGTGTATTCGCATGCTAATTCACTGGAAAATAATGAAAAAATTCCTATGTTCATTCTTCAGTTCACGCATAGGGCCTAAAGTTTGAAAACAAATTACCAAAATATGCCAAATATTAACTTAAGGCTCAAATTTTAAAAGGTAAGTACTCCATTTTAGTTACCTGATAATAGTAATATGTTTAAAAAATCTCGTGCTGTATTTTGAGTTGGTACATAAGGCATGAAATTACCGAATTTTGGTGAAAAATCGATATTCATGCAATTTTTGCAAACAGCTAAACTGTTGTACGAAGTAGAAGAAATGAGGTAAACATTGCCTGTTATTTGTATTAGTAATCCTAATTCACAATAAAACGTGGCTATTGAAGTTATTCTAATCGTGCTGCGATCTACTGAATGAGCTTCACGTCAAACAGATCTGTTGCGAAAAGTCTAGTTTGTGTGTGAGTCACAGGGTCATGCCATCCCACCGCACGTTGACTGCTTTCTGATCAAGTGATCAGTTGCTACTCGGCTTGCCGCGTGATGACATCTCTGGCTCTGTGAAATGGTATGTTTACCTAAAAAAGTATGATTTCGACATTAATAAACAAGAAGCGATTGGTTATGATGGCACAAGGGCGAAAAACGGTGAAATTCGTAATATCGCGGTCACAATTCAGCACCTACTACACTGGTTCATTTGCTTACTTCACTTTAACGAACTGCCCTTCCGGCATTTGTTTGAGTACTTGGACGAATTTTTAAACTACGGGAACAGCATCATTCAGTAGAGAAATCGGTAAACAACTGCCTGCCAACTAACAATCCGAATAAATCAATATAACAAAAACTGATATCAGTAACATGTTAACATGTGTAAACAGGGTTTTAAGATTGTTTATTTCCCAAACCAGTCCAACGAATGGACTGAAGATGATTGCCAGTCATATTGTTAAGACATATGCTCCTGTCTGGTTCGACACTAAGAGATATCACTCAATAAATTACGGTCCTAAGCATATTTTGAAGGTCGTACAAACAACGAGACATTTGCCAGACAATATTAAAACAATCGTTGATCACGTGGTTCAAAGAAACACGTTCTTCTTTCATCCAGAGAACATGGTGTTGGCTATGATAGTGGATGAGAGGCAATAAGAGGATACTGAAAGCAATAAATCAATAGCCGAAGGGGAAAGTTGTTAGGGCCTTTATTCCTCCCTCTATAAATTTCTGTGCCACGGACTACACGGAGCCAGATTGAGTGGACGAAATGTGAGCTGTCGCCCCCTCCAATAATGGAAAGCTTGACAACCGATAACCGATATATAATCATTTCTGCAAAATAAAACTCTGCCCGAGTTTGAATTGTTAAACTTTCCAGTAAAAGGTAAAAGGTGCGATAGACATTCCACATCTAAAACGATCAAGCAAATGTTTAGACTGCAGTACACGTTTTTTTGTACGACTTCACTGCCTTCACAGTCTGGCCATCAGAAAGCTACGTATGCGTCGATCCAAGCTTCCAGTAACTTCTTTGATTCCAATAGCATCACAAAATCATGTGCTGATTATTTCGACCCAAACTAATTGTAATTATTGCTCACAGTTCGTCCATCACATTCCTAAGCACTCCTGCATTTTATCTTAATAATTCAAAACATACGATTTGTTTGTTTACACATTTGTTTGTCTTCTCTTCCAGAGTTAATCCCCTATGAAGGTGAGAGATGAAAGATTGAAAGAGCGCAAAGCGAGACACACTTTGAAAAGGTTAAGTTTACGTTGTCTCACTGACCTCGAGGAGATTTCTTGCTGCTACACTGATGATACAGACAGGCCTTCCACATAAAACACAGTAAATTAAAAGAGTGTAGTATGCGATATCGGTTATCTCGAGAGTCAAGCAAAAAGATCAAACGATTTAAGAGAAAAGCGCTGTTTCTGATGACAAACGCAGATTTTCGTTTGCTTTGCTCACTCATCAGCGCAAACATTTCCTCAGAAACGTGACTGAATCAATGTAACCACTAAGAACCACACATCACTTGTAATTTGTGTTAGTATACACTTTATATGGATTTCTTGTTTTAATTATTTTAAGAATATTGTTCTTTACGTCATGCTCAGTACAGATTTTTCCATGGGCATCTTATCACTTAAATTTCTGATGATCCCACACTTGGAGAAACATCTGCAGAACGTCAGATGTAATCTCCTACGAAAGTGAGACATGAAAGCTTGATAGACCAAAGCTAGATACATTGAAAAAGTTTACTTTACATGGAATTCGCTTGCTCTGCTTGATCAATCCACGCACCGACGTGCTTCAGAAACACGAATGTTTGGCACCCTTTTAAAACCAGGCTTCCATGTGTGGTGTCGTCAGAGAGACACCGCAATGGTGCATATAATTCAGGTCCAGTTTGTTAACCTTCCTAGAATTGCCTCACCCACCATTAGGCTATCTATGCAATATTGCAATGTTTCACGCCATAGTACATGTGACCACTCAGGTCACATGACCATTGTAAAATTATATATATACAAGGCTTTCCCAGTAAAAGTTGTCTCTCCAGTTGTAGCCTACACAACAATTGTCTGTCGTCACTATGCCCTAGTCAACCCATGCAGATTTTAGTGTACCCCACCAATACACTACAGAAGGCGATAAGTCGGTACTATGGGTATTAGTGTTAATTTTAAAGCTAACTTGTCAGGTTCTTCAACCATATCTGTACTACGAATTTGTGGTAAGTAGTAAATTTTTCATTTTGGCAATGAAATTACTGCTCTGAAGACCTGCCAATGTAAAGTCTTTTTCAAACAGTGTAATTTTGTGGTGTTGGAGATTGATTATTACTGATGATAATAGTTAAATTTAGTGCCTTATCTACTAGAACTGAATGGAGCAATTGGGTTTGTAATGGTTAATTTTTACAATAGTAGTGTCCTAGAGCAATGCACTAGCGTGTGCCATCAGCAGTACTAAGAACCGGACGACATGAAAATGTGCTGCTCAATTAACTCTTGTAAATCCGATAGTGCCTGCCCCTTATTCAGGCTGGGTTGTGAAACTTGGTATGTGCTGCAAGCTTACGCCAGTAGTGTTGTTTTGTAAAACGTTTTAAAAGTGTATGAACGTCAAAACATTATAAAAGCCTAGTCCCTTTAAATTAAATTTGTAGGTGGTTGATTTAAATTACTAGGTAGGCTACAGTTATTCTTGAGTGGCTTAGTTGTTATGTAGATAACTTGTAGTCTCGAGTGATCCTTGTTTAATTTAAGATAAACTAGGATTGTAATTAAATTTAATTTAATTATTTAGTGTAGGCTTATGCCTGAGACAGGTATCGTGAGTAAACCACCTGTGGCTACTGTTCCGGTTAACAGTTTAGTAGAAACTGAAGCAAATTCAGAAGTGAGTGCTAGCGCTGAAGTTTTAAACATTTAAATTCAAATTTAAATTTAAGTAGTGAAGAGGTTAACAACTTGGCTACTTCCAGAACAGCAGGTTTATTTGCTGAGTTCGTTGGTGAAAACGATACATGGGAGAAATACTCCACCCGGATAGGCTACTATTTTACAGCAAACAATATAGCCCCTGCAGCTCAAATTGACTTTTTGATGGCTTCTATAGAACAGAAATGTTTGACCGAATCTTGAACATTATTTTACCAGCACTTCCTGATTTGTTTACTTATGCAAATTTGGTAAAAACTATTCTCGATGACATTGAACCCCTAGCATCAGTGGTTTCTGAAAGGGTTAAATTCTTTAGAAGGTCACAGAAACCTGATGAAAGCATCAGTGAATATTTAGCTTCATTAAAAATGCTAACTAAGTACTACGATTTCGACAAAATCACAGATATCAACAACGAAATGATTAGGGATCACCTAATCGGAGGTGTGCTGTCAAAAACCTTAAAACGCGAACTTTTGAAGCAGACTCTGGCTTTAAAGGCTACAACATCCTTAGGTTTATCCCTTGAATCTGCGAAAATGATCAGGGCGTTATTTGGGCTCACACTAAGTCGGTTAATTACATTTCTAAAAAACAGTTAAGATTCTAGTCCGTAGTAAAACATCGAAGGATTTTATCTGCTTTTGTTGCAGAAAATATGGTCACGTCAAAACCCAGTGCAAATACCGTGATTATATTTGTGGCAGATGCCATACCGTTGGTCATTTAAAAAATGTGTGCAGAAAGTCAAGTAAAAGTAATTCTAATAGAACTGCTAAAACGTATGAACAGTCAAAATCCAGTTCAAGCACTAGTTTTAAATCTAGACCTAAAGGTAAACTCAAGTACGGGTATAAAAAGGAAGTTCATAAACTAGAATGCAAAACTGACAGTGCACAGGATGTTGAAACCGGAAATTCAGAGTCAGGCTGCAGACCAAAGTTCAATTCCTCTTCACACAAAATAATTATTGTAGTTAATTACATGAGAATTTGTAAATGGAACATGTCAGTTTGCCTGAATGGTGTAAATCTTGAAATGGAACTTGATTTCGGGGCAGATGCTAACAATAATTCCTATTGAGTTGCATCAGAAATACTTTGCAGATTGTTCTCTAAAGCTCAGTCCGTACTCTATCCACTCATACACCGTTGGAGTGGAAAACACGATATATTCTGTCAATCTTAAAGTAAATGTCAAAGGCCAAATTGAACACTTGGATGCCCTAGTTTCCAAATTCTATAAACCTGCTTTAATGGGAAAAGATTGGTTGTCAATCTTTAGAGTTAACTATGATCCTTTCTATGACCTGCAACCAAAAGTTACACCAAGCATTACATCTGTTGATAATGTAGAAATCCCAGAAAGGTGCCCCAGAAGGTGGGTTAAAGGTTTCCCAGAATTGTTTAGCAAGGGAATGGGAATGTGATCGTTCATAAAGCTGATGGAGAAATCAGAGTGATAGGTGATTACAAAACCACTGTGAACCCACAATAGGAAGTAGACCATTACCCGGTGCCCACGGCATCAGAATTATTCAGTCAACTCGCAGGCAGTGACACATTTTATCGAATCAATGAAGAGTCACAAGAAGTGTTAACTATTAACACACCCCTGGGTCATTTTTGCTGGCTTCGTGTACCTCTGGGCCTTGCATCCAGTCCTGGAATTTTCCATAGTGTCATGACGCAAATCACGACTAAAATTCCCAAATGTGCTCCATTCTATGATGACTCCTCGTGAGTGGGAAGGGGAAAGCATGATGACGCGTTAAACCAACTGTTAACCGCTTTGCAAGATGCAGGAGCTAGGCTTAAGATCGTAAAGTGTAATCTGTAGCGGTCTGAATTAAAATATTTAGGCTACATGATTAATGCAGACGGTTTGCATACACTCTCTGAGGTTATTGAAGCAATCACAACCGTTCCAAGCCCAACTCGTATTCCTGAGCTACAGAGCTTTTTAGGTTTCGCGAATCATTACTTGAAGTACTTACCAAACCTTGCTCATGTTCTGTCTCCAGTTACTCGGCTGTTGAGCCCTAAAGTTAAATTTGTCTGGGGCAGAGTGTGAACAAGCTGTTAACAAAGTTAAAGAGCTATTTATTAAATCTAAAGTTATGGTTCATTATGATCCAAAATTAAAACTAAAGCTCGTTTGTGATGGCTCACCTTACGGGGACGGCGCTTGCCTTATGCATGTCATGCCAAACGGCGAATCAGGACCCATAGCTTTTGATTCCCGCAAACTAACACAGTCGGAACAGGGCTACAGTCATTCTGATAGAGAAGCACTCAGTGTGGCGTGTGGAGTGAAGCGATTCCATGAATACGTTTATGGACAAAGATTCATATTGCAGTTTCATCAGAAGGCTTTAATCTGGATCTTTGCCCCTATAAAGGGTATACCACAAATAGCAGCCGCTAGAGTTCAAAGGTAGGCAGTAATGCTTAATGCGTATGACTACAAACTCCAGCACATTCCTGGAATGCAAAACTTAACTGCTGATGTACTGTCACGGCTCCCACTCCCAAATACCGAGGAGTTCGAAGAAGCAGAAGCTTACTGTAAGGTTTTAGCTTTAGAAACTGCTTCAAATTTGCCAGTGCTTAACGAAACTCTTGTTCTCGAAAGTAAAAGCGATAAGCTTTTATCTAAAGTTTACCGTTATGTGAACCATGGCTGGCCAGATGCGTGTGACAACCCTGACATGCAACCGTACTTTGTATGCCACAGTGAAATCATTATCAAGAATGATACATTATTTGGGGGATTCAGAATCGTCATGCCGACAGCCTTACGAAAACAAATTTTGAAAGATTTACATAGCTCACAAAGCTCATAGCAAAGGTGTGGTGGCCTAAGATTGATTCTGACATCCAAAACAAAGTTAAATCCTGTCATAACTCGAAAGTTTAAGGATACTCAATCTGCAGGAACCAAGCATACCTGGAAGAATCCGATAAAACCTAATGCAAGATTCCGTGATGATTTTTTTGAGCCGATGGATAATTACATATTTTTCATCCTTGTCGATGCACATAGTAAAATTCCATTCGTACATAAAATGAAATCCATAACATCAGCCAAGGTTATCGATACTTTAAATAACCACATTGCCGAATACGGGCTAATGGACTCTTCAGTTACCGACAATGCTCTGCAATTTATGTCCACTGAATTTCAAGGTTGGCTACAGGCTAACAGGATCCGGCAAATGTCCGGCCTGGCCTTCGCACCGCGGGTCAATGGTTTAGCCGAGATTCATGTTCGTAATTTTAAGCGAATTTATAAGGCTGCTTGGCAGAATGGATCCTCAATTATTCAGGAAAGGAGGAAAGGAAAGGAGGAGGAAAGCGAAAATTCTTATTTATTATCCTCACGAATAAGCTCCACCACCCAAGCTACACCGGAAAAATATATTTCAACCGAGAGTTAAAGTCTTGTGTGGATTTCTTGTATCCGGATCCTGCCACAAGGGTTAAAAAGCACCAGCTTAAACAATTTCAAATCACACATAACCGTGCGTTGAAATCTTACCAAGTGGGGGATAAAATACGGTATCGGGACAATAGCCTAACTACTTCTAGGATATGGTCTATTAGCAATGTATTTGATAAATGTAAACACCCACCAAACCTTTGTTGATATGGATGATGATGGTGTCACTAAGCTTCGCAAACATCGCGAACAGATAAGGTCCGTACCGTTGATAATTATGTCGTAGATTCACCACTTAAAGAGCGCGAACTGACACAAAAATCCGACAATTCATGCGTGAATAAATTACCCGGCAATTCACAACTTCACGTAAAACACAAAGATCGTTTCTCAGTGGGTAAGCAATGTCATGAAACGCCAATTTCCGTCGACGCATTTCTGAGGGGAAAATCGCTGGGCCAATCCAGAAGATCCCTGCCTATTGCTAGGTCAGAGCGATCACCAATCAAAATCCAAGGTGGATCACCTGAGAATTTGCAACTCATAACACCAGGTGTAAGCACATCTCCAGCGAGATCACCCCATACACGATCTGTGGACGATTTCGGCAACGTCATTATATCGCCCTGGGCTGTAACTTCCAGCCCCACGCAACGTGATAATCGAAAGCCAGATGGGTCAGAGCCTCCGATACTTGTAGAGCAGGCTTCTGAGCAAATGACGATGCCGACACCAAAACCCACTAAAAATAAAACAAAACGTAACGTAAAGCCGTGCTATCACCGCCTACGTGTGCTGTTGATACTGCACTGCCACCACATAATCGTACCAAAAGGTTGTGTAGAGTCCCAGACAAGCCACACATTATAATCGTTTTGTTAAAGGCAAAGGTTGGCTAGACAAAGGTCAGCTACACTCAGGCGTGCGGTTGTTTCAAACGATTGCAAAACGTTATTCTGGGCCTTTTGTGTCTTTGTCAGACCGAGCCTCAAATAAGCAAGTCCCGTCTGGGCACCATACCTAATAAAAGATATCGACCGTATTCAATCAGTTCAACATCAATTTACCAAGCACCTTCCAGGGCTTTAATGTTCGTAACCCAGTTATCTGTAAAGCCAATGAGGTTTTTTTAACTGTGCAATGTCCGCAACATCTGTTTGTTATACTTACCCGTGCGTGGAATAAACCGCTTTAATTTTAAACAGTCCTCCTTAAAATTTGAAAAAAATGTTTTGTATATTGTTATTCGTGTGAAAAATAGATTTCACATTTTTATCACCATGTTTCTTTTTTGTCTTTTCATGTAAAATTTTCGCATCGGACATACAATGTGGTTGGAGCCACAACAGGAAAACCGATGCTACTCTAGCCATTACATCTGCACCCAGGCGAATTTGCAATGGAAGCAGGATAATTACAGCTGCCACATAGCGTTTTAGCTATGGAATAGTAGCTTGACAACAGAAAATAACAACTAATGGTTACCTATCAAATGAAACGGGTTATAATAAAGGAAAAATTGTTGCTCCAATCGAAATTTAAAAGTCAGATTTTCAGACGTGCTTCATTCATGTTTAATTTATCTCTTAATCCTGTTCATCCTGATTTTTTTTATTACTGAGCATTCCAAAAAATGTTCATTTTCTCTCCTTTGGAAGCGAATCATTATGTAATTTCTTAAAACTAAAACAGTGTACTAAAAAGAAAAAAAACGGAACCATCTTGCCTTCGATAATAATTGATATTTTATTTTTTAGCTAGGCTAAGATTTTTTTAAAGTTTCTTTTATTTCACTCTCTGTATTGTGGTGTCATCAGGGAGACACTACAATGGTCCTTTCAGTTCAGGTCTAATTTGTTAACCTTCCTAGAATTGCCTAACCAACTGTTAGGCTAGCTATGCAATGTTGTAATGTTTCATGCCATAGTACATGTGACCACTCAGGTCACATGACCATTGTAAAATGATATATACAGAAGGCTTTCCCAGTAAAAGTTGTCTCTCCAGTTGTATGCCCTAGTCAACCCACGCAGATTTTAGTATACCCCACCAATACACTACACCATGCATCAACACAGTTGATACAAAATATCTACTTATTTTAATATCTGTGCATGTTACGTTGCAAAATACGTCCTCTGTTTAGGTTTTTTTGCGTGCTTCCTTCCCCAGATAATCTCAGTGCGTAACTAATAGCTTCAACATGATACATGAATCACGGAATTTCTATGTACTGATTATTTCGAAACAAACTAATTGCAAATGTTGCTCACAGTTCTTTTGTCACAATCCTCAGCACGCCTGAATTCTATCTTAATTCAAAACATACGATTTGTTTGTTTGCACATTTGTACGTCTTTTTCTCTAGAGGTAATTCCCTATGAAGGTGAGAGATGAAAGATTGAGAGAGAGCAAACCGAGTCATACATTGAAAAGGTTTAGTTTACGTGGAAATAGCTCACTTTGTGTGCTCAGTCCACTCATCTCCGTGCTTAAGAAACACGAGTGTTTGGCACTCTTTTAAAACCAAATCTATTGTTTTGATTTTTCCATGCATCAAGTCAGTTAATACAAAACCGATTTTAAGATCTGTATGTGGTATGTTACAAAATGCCTTGTCCTTTTTGGTTATTTTTTCGGCTCATTCGGCCACGTCTCACTGTGCTCCAGATCATCTTTATTTGCTCGAGGACGTTTTCATGAACAAAATATGTCGTCATGAACAAACATGAAGAGGGTTAAAAAACCCAATGGTTATTTTGTCAGGGTTTTTCGAGTATTTGAGGGTGATATCAAGTTACAGCGATGAAAATAGGCCTATACTGTGCGCAATTTAATTATCTTTCGGTTGGTCCTACTCCCATCATTGAAGGTGCTTTGGTTCCGGAGGCGTAGAGGTACAAACACACAAACAAACACACAGGCAGATCAAACGTCCTTAATGATGTAGATGAAGTGCGCGATTGTTTGTTTGTACCTCATCTCCTCCGGAACCAAAGCACCTAATTCACAACACTAGTTACAAGCTACTCTTAATCGAACGTAATTTACACAAAAATGTTAAACCAAAATAAAAACCACAATTTTAGCTAAGAAAATAATAAATAGGTAAATAAATAACAATATGTTTGTGTTCATCTCCGTTTAATTTATTATTAAATACAGTTTGTGATTTGAATGTATTGACCAAACCCATCAACCCATCGCAAGCTGTTCCAGATAGCTGCTCACGAACTTTCGTTTGATATTATGTAATGTGCATGAATCACGAGCCAGCAGATTCCAGAATAATCTAGCACTGAACTTGACTATTTAAGCTTCACATTACTACTTGCAACCACACACAACAAACACATCCAGCTCACACCAGATCAGAAACACAAGCAAGATTTGAAGCATTTACGCCCCACGCAGAGAACTGACATATTCTGTAAGTACATACCATTTTTGGACCAAGCACGAATGCGCTTTATGAATGGATCCTCTCTTGTTTTTTTTTTGCGATTTCCTATATATTACGCTTTGATGTCTTTATAATACAAGTTGAACATTATTAAATGATTTAGCACGCGGTATTTTTCGTCACTATTTGTGTTTTGATGTTTTTATCGTGTTTATTCCATTTTAAGGGGGGCTCGTACATTGCACGTCGTGATGAAACTTGATCAAATCGTGTTCGGAATCGTTCTAACATTAATTCCTGTTGACTCAACCCAGGTTTAATCGCATGTTTGCTACCACCTCTCGTTCTAACGTTTGTTGCGGAACGTGTAGATTTTAGGTTGTCGCAAACAACGTACTAACAAATGTTTGTTACGTTCCGCGCTTTTGTTGGTGATGTTCTCGCAAATCTTGTAAAAAAATACTGATGTGTTATGCACTTCCCTGTGATGGTTTCCGTTGGCTTTCCAAGAGCGAAATTCAGTGGTTTGACGTGAGCAGGATAGTGGATGATGCCGAGAGGGGATACATCTTAGAAGTCGCCCTGGCCTATCCGTCCCACCTTCACGACTTGCACAACGATGACCCTTTAGATCCGGAAAAGATGGCAATAGTAGAGCCGTCTCCCTAAACGAAACAAATCGGGACGAACTCGATCAACTCGGCGAGCCCGGAGTCAAGCTCGTGTCCACCTTGTATGATAAAAAGAACTACACAGTACACTATCTCAAATTTTACCTCCATCATGGAATGGTTCTGCTTCACATTCGAAAGCTCTTGAGTTTCCGTCAGCTACCCTGGTTGGAACCCTACATCATGGCCAACACCACAAAAGGAAACGCGACCTCTGACCCCTTCGAGAAACACCTGTACAAACTGATGAATAATTAGGTTTTTGGTAAGACGACTGATAAAACAAATCGAAGCGTATCTCCATCAAACTCGCGACCTCCACCAAGAAAGCCATCAATCTAGCTCCATGTCCCGAACCAAAGCATACTAAATTCTAGGACAAGACCTGATGTCTAACCGTTTGAAACCGTTATCCATCGTCTGCGACCTTCCAATTTATTCTGGATTTACCGTCTTGGAACTCGGAAAGCTCGCCATGTACGAGTTCCACTACAATATGTGAAACCGAATTATGGGTAGAAGGCGCAGCTACTTCGTCGTGTGAGTCACAAAGTATTCTAACTCACACCCAGACTGTTTTGAGATAAAGGCATTTGAAGTTTTGATCTGCAATATGACGTAATTTTTATGCAGATAAAAACTTACAATTGGCTTTAAATATTCCTAATTTTATGCACTTTATTATGGTGCATACATTATTTCGTTGGCACTTTTAGTTGAGGGTGGGGGGGGGGGGGCTTTTTAAGTTTGGAGTTAGAGTAAATCCACTTTTCTAAATTTGTTCAAGTTAGAATGAAAATATTCTTACTCCATTTTTAGTCTATTAGTACTGTCGTATTACAAGACGTAGTTCCCACAGTTATTAATAAACTGTTTATTAACCAAATTGTCATATTTCTTGATTCTACCATCAATAATTAGTAATTTTTAGAGCCATTGCAGTAAATAATTATGAGTATTTCTTTAATTTCATAATATGGAATATTTAAACTATGGTAATGACTGTGAGTATGTTGTAATTAAAACGACATCGTTAGGCCTACTTAACAACAGGGTTTATTTATCTACCTAATAATTATGGATAGAAAAGAAACGGCCACAAAGAAAAGAAAAAGGTCACAACAATCACTTTAAGCCCTTTCATTCTCTGTGCACGTGCTATGGATTTAAAACTATCGTCTAAACCGTTGAGCGTTGATACGTAAAATGAAAGCATCCTGTTTCAGCTAAAAGCATACAGTTTTAAGTCAAACTAAGCTGCATCGTTAATTTCGAGGCCTGGCTTATTTAATTATCGATGCAATGACTTATTTATTTCGTAGATGTAGGTTTTCAGAACTGAGCGGAATTGTTTCAAAGTGGACTGTAACAATTACTGCAGAGCACCAGGATTATCATTGCCTATCTTGCAAAGTAGTCAGCAACAATAAGACCTCCCAGCGAAATATTGTTTCATGCGAACAGGGCCGTAGCTAACCCCATTGGCACCCAAGGCTAACCAACTAAGAGCCCTCCCCCCCATACACCAGGCGAACCAACTGAGAGACGCCCTCGCCCCTAGGCGAACCAACTCCAGGCTCTTCATTTAAAAAAAAAATTCACCGTTGTTGTATTGAGGCTTACATAATAAAATACTAACAATAATATAACATAATCTAGTTACATTACTTGTGTGCCATGCCATCCGATATAAAATATATGCTCCATCACCACCCAGCACCCACTTCCACGGCTACATAGTACCATGCAAGGAAGTTAACAACACCTATGCACTGCACTTTTACAAATTACGGACGGTTTCTTTTTTCCTTTAATTTTGATTTTCGGTTATCTGATCATTAAAAGAAAAAACGAATAATCAGTTAAGAAAACATCCAGAAATTACGAAGCCAAGCATCTCTTCTGACAGAGCTGTGAACTTGTCTGCAAAGCCATCAGTGAAAAAAAAGTATTTGTGCATTACCACCCACTTCCATGGTTACATGGTTGGCAGCAATTCAGTGCGGCACCCACGGGAAGACGGCGCCCATGGCGGGTGCCTTACTCGCCTTACCCTTCCTACGGCCCCCTGCATGTGAAGTCGGTTGAGCACACACATTTTTAAAATGGTGAATTCTGTGATTTGAGCCACTGGATGCACTGATTGGGTGAGCTCACTGAACGAAAATCAGCGTTTGTTAGTCAGTGTGCACAAAAATTGGTTTGCCACCAAAGCCACGAAGAAGAAACTCAATTCGGTGAAACATGGACATACACCTGAGCAACCAAACCGTATCAGTATCACAAATGGTGCATTAAAGACCAGCCGTGTATAGCACGGGCTTCCTCTAGTTATAATCAACTAACTTAGTACTGAGTCGTTAAAATATTGTGACGGCCTTACACGAGGGTTACAAGTATGGGAACCCTCGTGTAATCCCTTTAATTCCGATATTGCTTAAAAACTACAATCGAAAACAATAAACTGATTGTTAGACACAACAAAATTGGCGCGTTTTCACGACGTTTATAACAGCACGTGCTATTTCTCGGACTTATTTTAGCGGTGAGATGAAATCTGTGCTGTTTTAAACTTTAAAATGTAGAAATATTTTCTTACCAGGTTCATATTCTGCTTATTCACTTGAATAATAGGTAATTTCTGCGTTCACGGAGGCCATGCTGGCTGCAGTCACGTGACGTGAAACAAGCACTTGTAATTGGTTGGTGGATAGAATACTTCGTGACTCACACCACGACTTTTCACCGGCACCAATAGTTTGACCTACGAAATTGAAACCCCAGACCTGTACGAGGATACGGCCGAAGAGATGGGACAGGTTCGACACCAGAAACTATCCCAAAGAGCACGTTCTCTCTAAAGAAAAGAACAAACAAGTCGTCTGGAAAATGAAGGACGAACAAGGAGGAACAGAAAATTTGTAGGGTTGAGATCGAAAATGTATTCCTACGCCACAGCTAGTTGCTCGAAACGAACGTCAAAGGGCATAAGCAAGACGTACGTCTAGAAGCATCTCAACCACCACGAGGCCTACAAAAAGTGCTTGACCGATCTTGTGGAGGAAAAGGGTTCGTGGACGAGTATCGGAAGCAAGAATCAACAAATTACGACGAATCAAGTAACAAACTCTCTCAGCCCCCATACGACGACAAGCGCTTCATCCACGATGATGGTGTGAAGACGAGTGCTCATGGTCATTACCAATACAATGCTAAGACGGTTGTGGATGAAATTGACTCTGACGTCGATGTGGACAATGATCTGGAAGAGGGAGAACGATTTGAAGTGGTTGAAGGTAAAGATGAATGAAGGAAGAAGAAGATGGAGGATAGAATTAGAAAAGATCAGGGTGAAACCAAGGCATTGGATAAGTGAAGAATCCGAGTTGGAATGCCGGTAGAAGAACGGATGAAAACCAGAGACAAAGATAGATAGCAGAAGAAGAGGTGGCGAGAAGACAAGTAGGAAGAGAAGGAGGCATATCAAGAGAAACACAGATTGGAGGAGAAGAGGCGTCGAGAAGATATGGAAGAAGAAGAAGAAGGAAGAATGTCAGGAGAAAGATAGACAACAAAGAAACTTGAAAGAAGCTCGAAGAAATATGAAATAACACTTGGTTAAAAAAAAGACAATGTACCATTAAACAAATTTTTTTTATTGTAATCAACCCACCATAACCTAAGAATGATGAATTTTATCCTTCCCACCTCTAGTCCTATGATGAAACATTAGACTATAACAAGCACAATGTCATCATTCGATTGCTAGTCATTATTTTGAGATGATAATTACGTTTCATGATCTGACAAACATGATGAGATTGAACAAAGCTAAGAATCATTTTGAATGGTTACATCAGTCATTTCACATAATTTTTTGCTTGTTACTTTTATGTAATTTTATTTTGAAATAGTAAAAATATGGGCTGTGTAATTTATTACTAACTGTTTTGAGGAACGCTAGTGAACAAGCGAGTGAGTGAAAGATGGTTAACTTCACCAGGATGGAGGAGCCTGGTGCATGTGCTCGAGGGACCCACCCAACCTCAACGGTGACAATCTCTGCCAGGGACGATGCATCCAGTGTGAGAGACATGGAGGCATCTCTGCCGGCCTGCTTTGGACAAACGCAAGAATTGAACATGTGAGTAGTTAAGAGTGTCAGCAGTCGTCGCCGAGCTGTAGTAGGTGAGTGTTCGGCCAACTTGAACGGGATGAAGCTCGGGGGTCACACACAGTAGTGAAAAGTATATGGCGATATACCAAGTAAGTGTTGTATTTATAATACACTTTAGAATTTACGCAAAATTTGGTACATTTTAATGAATATTTGCAATGTTCTGATCTTTGACTGGGGGGCGTTCTGCCTTCTTGGAAAACGACGTCACATCTGGTTTGTATGGGGTTCACGTGACGGGAATAGACGTTATTTTTTTGATCACACGATTGGAAGTGTCATCCTCAGATGTTACGCGATCGGAAATGGTGTCCACAGATGTCACGTGACGCGACTGGAAGTGATGTAGAAAATATCGATTAACCAGAAATGATGTCAGCAGATGGCTCGTGACTGGAAGTGACATTGCGAGATGACACTTAGTAGAAATGGTGTCAACAGATGGTGCGCCGCTTGATTGGAAGTGACGTCATCAGATGGCGCTGTGACTGGAAATGGTGTCAACAGATGGCGTACGACTGGAAGTGACCTCATCTGATAGCGCGTTAACTGGAAATGGTGTCAACAGATGTCTCGTCGCGTGACGGGAAAATGATGTCGCCAGATGTCGTGCGACTGGAAATGACGTCATCAGATGGGGTGTGACCTCGACCTTTGATGTTGGGGTCATTGACTTGGGTTGACCTTGACCTGGGTTTGCCTTGACCTTGACCCGGGGTGACCTTCACCCTGACTCAGGTTGACCGTGACCTGGGTTGACCTTGACCTACTTTTGGGGACATTGACCTTCACCCAGGTTGACCTTGACCTTGACCTAATTTGAGGTCATTGACCTTGTTGTCTGTCTGTGTGTCTGTCTTTTAATATAGCCTTTTCCCCTACTCTCCTCGACCGAAGAGAGATGATCTGGTAAATGATGCACGGAAGAAATAACCTAAAAGAACGATGTATTTTTCAACACACCACATAGAGATTTTAAAATAGAATTGATTCTAAAACGGAGTTAAGAGTTGCAGCATGAAAGGTCTTTTGCGTTTTGAAATTTCTCGTTTTGTCTCCATTCTTTTGTTTAATAGGTAAAAACGAATGTTTATATCTCCCCTCATTTAACATTTTGTTAATTAATAAAAACCTGTAAGGCGTTTTCCGACACGTTCTGCGTAATAATGTTTAGAAGTCCAAAAATTCCATGTCGGGGCAAACGTGATTTTCGTAAATGCGTTTCAAATTTAACTCATGCACGGGTAAAACAATTAATAAATTTGCGTTGCCTCCGACCACTTCTTTAGGAATTCTTGTGTAGGACTGACAACAACAAAAAACATCGGCATTTGAATGACGTCTCTGAACAAAGTAATGTTTGTTGTTTTTTTGTTTGTCTAAAAGGCAATAATAAAAAACAATTAGGTTTCGAACGTTTGGGTCCAATTCTTCTGGCGGAATTAAATCAATTAGAGAATCGTGAAAAAGTTATAATCCACCCAATGTTTTCCTAAATTTCAGCAAGTATAGACTGCAAAGATTTTTATTTTGACTGACCTGAAGTTTTACTGTAAATAAATAACCGGTCGTAGTGGCGCCATCTTTCGTTACAGATAAAATTAAACATTAAGCTAGTTTTTCCACAATTAGTAGTGCCTATAATTAGACATGTGATATTCGAAGGAAGAAATGGATGATTCTTAGGTTTTCTTTCATAGTTTTTTATTTATACATTTTTTAATGTTTCCGGAGATACCAAACCTATAAAGTTATCGTCGGTAAATTTTTCATTGGCAACATCTGAATGAGCTACTCCCTAGACTACGTTGCACCATAATTTGATGTTGCTGGGAGAATCATCGGTAAAATACACTCCGGTAATTTTTCCGGAGAATTCCGTCAAGTTTAAAGCGTTATAAGATGGCAAGTTAAAGCAGGATTTGTCGATAACATTTTTGTTAAGTTTTTGTTTAGTATTGTGAATAATCTCATACATTGAAGTTCTAAGACACAGAGTAGTTTTGTCTCCGTTACCTTTGTTCACCTTTTCGCAGGGTACCAGGGGTAAGACGCGTGCACAGAATTTGGATAATTGAACTTAGTCAAAGACATGGGTTTTTGCTCGTTAAACTCGATCTTTAGTTTTTGAACATTTTTTGAGTTTTCGATTCGCTGGGCGAAATTCAACCCTTATATTTCGATTTTTCGTCCGAAACGGGAGTCCCCAAACCCCTTAAATCTTAAAATTGAAAGGAAGGAAAAAAGGAAAACTTTAAACCGTTGTTAATCCTCGTACTTTTCTCGTTCTTAACTTTCAGCAAGTTTTCTTTTGCAAGAGATTGGAAAGACGTGTTGGTCAGGATAGTTGAGACATTTTGAGGTTAATTGTTTATTTTGAGGTTCTTCCTTTTACGTGGACTGGGAGGCCCATGTTGCCAAAACTATCTAAATAACAGGGTTCTCCCATATGGGTAGAAGAGGCTACCTGATGTCTTCCGTCTCCGTCGTGGAAATCTTCCAAGTTTAAGATTCCGTTTTAGCAGAAGGCCTAGATTTTAAAGGATGTGTGTCTTTACTAAGAATACCTCTAAATTTCGGAATTTTCATTACTCTAGCTAATACGTTTAAATCAAAGTTCGTTAAAGGTTTATCAAAGTCGATTAAATCCTGTGTGGCCTTAAGTAAAGACCTCTGGCACGGGGCAATTTTTTCTTTGTTTTTTGCTTATATTTGTTCTTCGAACCAGAGCATTCCACTTGCTTGTGATGTCGCACGAGTTCAGCCAGAATTTTGCATGGTTTTGCGCCCTTTTTATGGCAGATGCAACCCGTGCAGTCTCTCCCGCCGAGTCTCCGATACCTGCTAAAATCGGTCCTAGCAATGCTAACAGTAAAAGCCACCTTTCTTTTTTTCGCGATTTTGTTTTGAGTGCCGTATCTTTTTTATTACTATTGTTATTTAATAAACAACTTCGACTTTGCCTCTATCCAACTTTGTATTAATTTTACTGTCACCAATCAGTAGAGCGTAACTGCTACTGTTACCTTCAGTTTGGCTTGTACATCCATGGTTTCTGATTGAAGCCTGTCGGACTGTTTGGAGCAATCCAACACAACCTGAGGATACGCTTTCTACAACTGAAGCAGGTCGAAACTGAAGTCGTTGATATCGTAGTATATCTGCCTAGATTGTTGCAGAATTCTGTACAAGCCGGCGTACTTTCCAGTGGAAAAATTAGCGTTCAAATCAAGAAACGGATAACGCTCGGTATTTAGACTCACATGAGCATCTTGCAAACTGCAGTGGTCGAACACGCCCGGGTTTTTTAACTAAAGAGTCCTGCCTGTTAGTTTAAAAGCTAGAACTATCCACCTAGGTTTTTCAACTGCGGGAGTTGTCAGCATGCACCAGATGAAGCTGGTATTTTATAGGAGCTAATAGCTATTGTAATGCCACTACCTAAATCCTAAATTCACGGTCGCTCCGCGGTTCCACGATGTATGGAATGAGCTAGGAAATGCGATTCAGTACATCTTTGACATTGGCCACTACCGCTGCTTTGAAGATGGCATTCGTGTCAGTAGCTCGCATGAGTGTGAGCCCATGTTTAGTTCCATTGATTAGCTTATTGTGATTTTCAAAAAACCCATGTGCTTCAATGGGATGACGAATGTAAAGTTGTTTTAACGATAATGGACGCGTGCCGCTGTTTGAAGCCCGCATTGTTGGTTAGTCAGGCATCAACAGAAACCACACTATCCAAGGCCCAGCACTGGCCGAGCAAAGCTGGTTGCTCCGCCGAGCCGTAAGTGAGCAATCCTTAGAGTACCGAACCCAGGATAATGTAATTCGTCATCTTGTTTATCACTTAGATGGTATTTCATATTAGAAACCAGGAACATGGGGGCATAATTAATCAACGCTACCACATCAGCATCGGCATAGGCCGAGTCATCATTCTTCAGCAACCTCCCTTTAATCATGTGGTAACTGTTGGCAACGTCCAGAAATAATTCTTGGTTTTCGACGTGTATGCTATTTCTGAATTTGCTAATTATGTGGGTGTTGTTACGAATTTGATGAAAGCTTTGTTTCTAGGCGTCAAACCAGTTGTTTTTATTAGAGTTAAAATTAGAAAGAGTCCTTTCCCATTTTTTTCCAAACACAAGCATTTTATCCTTTTTTTAATTTTCAGATCTCCAATGAGGACGCTCCATGAGCATTTTACCGTTTAAATCCAATGGCTCGTTGGTAGTAATCGGGAGATAATTTAAATTAAGAGGGGATTTTTAAACCAGGCAGAGAATTGGGATAAAGGAGTATAAAGTGAGAATAGCTTAGGATAGGTGAGAATAGCTTGTGATTTCGACGTGCACGAAAATTGAATTGATGTTCATAATTTCGACTGTATTCTGACTTTCTCGACTTCTAAAGTAGTTGCCAGAGTCAAACCCCAAAACTGGAGCCAGTCACCAGTTCATATAGCATTTGCATGTCCCAAGATCCCTTAATACTGTCAATTCACCTTTTTCATGATGTGGAAGCTCATAAAGCATTTACAAGAGTGCCCGACCAATTTAATGTTGACATTCGTCATTCTCAAAATCTGAAAGCTCATAAAGCATTTGGACTCCTCAGACACATTTAATCCTGACAATTTGTCATTTTTACAATGTGAAACCTCATAAAGCATTTACAAGAGTGCCCTACCCCTTTAATGTAGACAATTTGTCATTCTCAAAACGGACGGTTCATAAATCATTTTCAGGAGTGCAGCTAACGATTCGTCATTACCACATTGTGGTAGATCAGAAAGCATTTGAACGACCCCTCCAGTTTTGGGAACCCCCCAAAGTGTTGCTTGTTCGTCATTTTCACAATGCGAAAGCTCATGCACTACAGAAAAAAATTAACGACTATAGACAAAAAATTATACTTATCTTTACTGAATCCCCTCCTTGAATCGATGACCTCTCTTTGAAATCCAATCAACATCTGGAGTGAGATTCGAATGATGAGCTCTCCTTTTTATGTGCAAAAAATTACCCGCATTGCTCCCAGGGGGAATCCCAGCTCCTATCCAATCAGATGAAGGCAGGAGGGGAATATCCTTGGGGAAACCCAGTTCCATTCCAATCAGGTGATGGCAAAAGAGGATTCCCTTTTGGGAAAACCCAGTTTCTGCCCAACAGGTGAAGACTAGGGAATTTCCCTTGGGCAAAACCCAGTTTCTGCCCAATCAGGTGAAGGGAAGAGGGGATCCCCCTTGGGATAAACCCAGTTCCAGTCCAATCAGGTGAAGGGTAGAGGGGATTCCCCTTGGGAAGTTCCTAAAAAAGGATGGCAGTGTGAAAGCTCAAAAATCATTTTGCAAAAGTGCCTGACCCAATGTGCCTCTATGCGATCTTGCAGTTGCTAATTTATCATTAGCAGGTAGCATAAGGACACATTCTGGTAGCTTTAGGGCACATTTAAATATCAAAGGTCACAGGTACCAAAAGGACACATTTAGGTAGCATAAGGACACTAAGGTAGCAAAAGGACACATTAGGGAGCAAAAGACCCTCCCCCATTGAAGACCTCTACCCAGTTTGACCTCAAGCCAGTGGATCCCTTCCGGTTTTCATGTGGGTGGCCATCTTGGAAAATGCCCACACTTCCGGTTTAGATTAACGCTGCCATCCTGGCTATGATGCCCGACCACCAGAATGACATCATAGCCACGCCCACCAGAAGTGACATCATAAGAGGAAGCAAAAAGCACTTTCCCACCCTTCTCCAAATTGACAAAAAAAAAACGAAAAAGGAAGGAAAAGGCACTTTCCCCACCCTCGTCCAAATTGATGCCCACCGGAAGCCCAACCCACCGGCAATGACATCATAGCCACGTCCACCGGAAGTGTTGTCGCAAAGAGCACTTTTCCACCCTCCTCCAAATTGACAAAACACGAAAAAAGGTAGCAAGAGGCACTTTTCCACCCTCATCCAGACTGACGAAAACTAAAAATGGCAGCAAGAAGTTCTTTCCAGCCCTTTTCCAGCTCGACAATAACTGAAAGGTGTGCCCACAGGAAGACATGCCCTCCTTGGGGTGGATCTGCGGGTCCTCAAATCGTATTTTACCACTACTGGTCAAGCATCAAGGAATGGGCACAGAGGGCGTCTCGGGGGACCCATAGCTGATTTAATTTGTAATGCTAAGAATGACTTGTCTACTCAATTTCATGCTTTCAGCTCAATT
>JAHWFP010141959.1:0-17678 GCA_023313725.1 Lithobius niger | reverse complement strand
CTTGGGGGTATTTCATGGGGAGTTCATGACTGGTTCGATTTGTGCTGGTAAGAATGACTTATGTACAAAATTTTGTTTTTAGCTCGATATGCAAGAATTTGTAGCCCAAGCCTCTGAGGACGCACAAGCGGGTGTTTGCAGGGGCCGCTGATGGGCCTTGAGGGTATTTCATATGGGTCAATGACTGGTTCGATTTGGACTGCCAAGAAAAACTTGTGTTCCAAATGTCCTGTTTTTTGCTCGATTTGTTGATCAAGCCACTTGGAGGGGAGGTGCTGGGGGTGAGGATGCTCTGGTGGCCTTTGGGGATGTTCATGGGGTCCATGGCTGTTTCGATTTGTACTGCAAAGAAATACTAGTGTAACACAAAAAATTGTTACTCTAACAATGATTTCTGCCACACACAATAAGTGCTCTACACAATAAATGCTCTGCCAACGAGAATTAGGTAAAAAATAGGCCAATAAAGGAATTAATTAGCAACAAGCTACAAATTTGTGGGATGGTCTCAGGTGGTGTGCTAAACAAAATACTAAAATTCCCTTGAAATCCGACCATTGCGTTATCCATTTTGTAAAAATGGCAGCCATTTTCTTTTTTTCCTGCCAAACCATTGCACCTTCAAAAAAAATCATGTCTGCATAATTTAGGAAATATCCTTTTTTTGTCCCTACAAACATTTTGTTAAGTGCAACAGTTCGGTCAAAAATTGATCTATAGTGAAATTTTAGCCATCGAGAAACACTACAAATGGCAAAAATGTAAATTTTTCAAGTTTCCTTCCAAAAAGTTGGTTTAACTTAAATATCTTGAGGAACATGTATTTTGTGTTCTGTTTGTTGAAAAAGGAATTTAAATGATCTGGGTAGTATATGTATTCAGTCGTTTAATCCAGTTGTGCGTGTCATAAAGTCCTCTAATAGCCCGATATGGGAATGCTTAGGATGTTTTGAAAGGTGGGGATCTACTCTTTCCTTCAATCCTAACTGAAATTGTTTACCTTACGTAGGTAGGGCTCGTCGTACGCCCATTTGATGGTTAAGAGATAACGGCAAAGCAGCAAAAATGTACGCTGATTTTCTAATTCAAAGTGTTCTTGCGAGCCCTTAATAGCCCGAAATGGACATGCTTTGGATTTTCTCAACGTTGGGGATCTATTCTTTCCATCAATCCTAACTGAAATGGTTTAACTTACGTAGGTAGGGCTCGTCGTATGCCCATTTGATTGTGAAGAAAAAACAGCAACCGACAAAAATATGCGTTAATTTTCGAAGTGCTCTTGCAAGCCTTCTAATTGTCCAAAAAGGATATGCTTAGGATTTTCTGAAAGGTGGGGATGTGTTCTTTCATCAATCCTAACTGAAATTGTTAAGGTTAGATAGGGACCGTCCTATGCCTATTTTAAGGTGTAGCTATAATTGGTGTAGCACCTATTTTGAATTTCAGAGAGCCATTGTAATGCTCATATTTGTTTTTGTATCTAAGCTAAACAATATAGGTTAGAATTGATGGAAAGGATAGATACCCACCTTTCAGAATATGCTAAGAATGTCCGCAAGAGCGCTTTGAATTTGAAAATCAATCGCTTTTGCCGTCATGCCGTTACATCTTCACCTTTAAATAGGCATAGGTCGGTCCCTACTAAGATAAATAATTTCGGTTAGAATTGATGGAATGAATAGATCAACACCTTTCGGAAAATACTAAGCATGTCCATTTCTGGTGATTAGAGGGCTAGGTAGAGCAATTTAAATTCGAAAATCACCATACGTTTTCGCTGTTACATCATTACCTCTTCACCTTTAAATGGGCATAAAACAGTCCCTATAGTTAAATAACAGTCTCGGGTCGGATTGATGGGAAGAATAGATCTCCTCCTTTCAGAAATTCTAAGCATGTCCATTTCGGGGTATTTGATGGCCCACAAGAATGCCTTGAACATCATAATCACTATAACTACTGTTTTTTGTGGGGTAAATCACCCCTCCACCTCCTACCAAGGGTTTTTTGAACTTGCTATCATAGCCATTTTTTCCCAGTTACTCTTCATATGTATTCATGCCTTTCACAGAAAGTGAAAAATTCTATCAATTTTCGGCCCCAAGCCACCCAACTATGTGAAGAGTAATGTACATTAGAAGCATCGGGGGGGGGGGGGGCACATGCGTGGGCTCTTTGGCACTGTTATTCACTTAATCATTGACTCAGTTTTAAGAAAACGAATAGAACTTTTTTTGCAGACAATTCCATACTCTACAATTTTGGATTAAGCATTATTATATGCTGCCGTTCCGTGATATATTGAAAAAAAACCGATTTCTGGCACTTGTTTCCAAGATGGTGGCATTAGCTCAACATTCTTCTACGTTTATTGGCTGAATCATTGAATCAACGAAAAAATGAATAGGTTTTGTAGAAATTGAATGCTGTACCTTTTTTGACCGAACATACCTTCAAGCCCATGCAACCGTTACCGAGATATACTGAAAAAAACAACCTTTTCACACGCCTTGTTTCCAAGATGGCGGACAACGCATTGCTCAGATTTCGGGGGACTTATTAGCATGTTGTTTAGCACGCCACCTGATACCATCCCATAAATTTGTAGCTTGTTGGTAATTAATTCCTTTAGAACGCTATTTTGACTGGCCTCCTACATATTAATGCATAAAAATTGAAAATAAGTTCATTGGTTTGATCTCTAAGTGAAAGCAATATTTCTAGCCCATTTTGGTTTTCCGTCACAAGAATATTGTAGTTACATTAAAATAGCATGCCAGAAGCCCTACGCCTTGTTTGAAGCTAAATAACTTGAAAATTGGTTCAGTGGTTCAAACTCCAGCTGAGGGCGAAGAGTCCCAACAACAAGAAATGGCCATACTATGGACGCTGAACGGTCCCATTGTTGTCATTAAAAATCGTAATGCAGTGAAATAGTTACGACACGACCTCAAATTCCAATTTCGTTGCTCTATGTCAATTCTGGGCAAAACTATAGAAGTTTTGACGTTTAACATGGAAGTTTACATAAGGACTGTACAGAAGGGGAAAATTAATCCCTCTCTACTAAGCTCTTAAACATAGCAAAAAACAGCAGTTTAATTAGAATTAAATTCGAATGGGCAACATACAATAGCCAGGCATCAACAGGCCTAAATGTTTAGGCATATACGATGTCCAAGACAACATGACACAAAAGACATGCCTTTAAATTGTAGTCTTAGGATTAAATTTGGCTCAGGTGTAAGGCCTAATTTTATTTAGTCCCTGTAGCATACACTACTTTCTTTAGTACTATTCACTAAGAGCTAAAGAACTATTCACTCGAAATTTGAGGCAAAACTTAGATTAATCCTCATTTCTAAAACTCGCTTTTAGCCGAACTGGTGCATTACACTGACACAGTTCTTGGTGTATTTACCTTGGCATCTATTAAAGATTAGGCTTAAAAAATTTTCAGCAGTTACGTTGTCACGTCCTTGCTTTAGGTCGGGAGAAATAGTGATCTGATGTTCGTAATCTTATACTTTGCTACAAAGAATTTCAGATGATATTCGGTCCACAATTTTCGACTAGTACTAGTACTAGGACGATTGTGAAGTCTAGTGGAGTATCTGTGATGTTCCACAGGTGTTCGAGGCATGATGCCATATGCAGCCATACATCAACATCAATCCAGAAAACACGTCTTGAGGTCGTGCTTATTTGTAAAATGTCACTGGGCTGACTGCTGGAGTTGCTACAACATGGTTTTAACTTCATACTAGCGGAGTCGCTCGCTTCGCTCGCTCATTCCGCGTCGTCTCGCTGCACTCGAGGAGATTTCTTGCTGCAACACTTATGACAGACCTTCCACATAAAAAACGATCAAGCAAATTATAACAGTGTAGTATGCGATATCAGTTATCTCTAGAGAGGGTCAATATTAGTTTTTTACGTTCAAGGATTCAAGCTAAAAGGTCAAGCAATTTATCATAAAAGTGCTGTTTCTGATGACAAACGCTGATTTTCGTTCGCTTCGTTCACTCAATCAGCGCAAACATTTCCTCAGAAGTGTGACTGAATCAGTGTAACCACCAAAAACCACACATAACTTGTAATTTGTGTTAGTATACACTTTTTATGGGTTTTCTTGTTTTACTTTTAATAAGAAGAATATCGTTCTTTATGTCCTGCTCAGTACAGATTTTTCCATGGGCGTCTTATCACTTCACTTTCTGATGATCCCTCATTTAGAGGAACATCTGCAGCACATCAGATGTAATCTCCTATGAAGGTGAGAGATGAAAGATTGATAGAGCAAAGGAGACACACATTGAAAAGGTTTACTTTACGTGGAAATCGCTCGCTTTGCTCGTTCAATCCACGCACCTCCGTTCTTCAGAAAAACGAATGTTTGACACCTATTTAAAGCCAAATCTATTGTTTTGATTTTTCCATGCATCAATTCATCAATTGATGCAAAACCAATTTTAAGATGTATATGTGGTGTGTTGCAAAATACGTGAGTACCACGTGCATCCTTTTCCAGATCATCTCTCTTCGCTCGAGGAAGTTTTCATGAACAAACTATGACGTCATGAACAAACATGAAGAGGATTAAAAAAAAACTTTGACGTTAGGTTTTCAGGTTCTTTCGCTTATTTGAGGGTGATAATATCAAGTTACAGCGATGAAAATAGGCCTATTAAAAGCGAAATTTAATTATCTTTCGTTTGGTCCTACTCCCATCTTTGTAGGTGCTTTGGTTCCGGAGGAGTAGAGGTACAAACACGCACGCACGCACATCGTATGATTTTAATTATGTAGATACCACGACATCACATAAACTGTCACGCAAATAATCAGGTACACAAATAATCACGGATATACCCAATCCAGTATCATGGTGGAGGGCAGAGAAGACCTTTTAATTGACCTAGCAGGGTGTAATCAAATGATTGTAGCCTGCCTCATCACTTATACTATAGCAGTTGAATTGGACACCTAGAACTTTTTGTTGTACACAAGCTCAACTTGCTGAACTAAGCTTAAAACGACAACCTTAGCATTTGACTCGTACATGAGCCAACAGCAAAACCAAACAGCAAAACGGAGCACGACGCAATCTGAGCTGTACTACAAAGATGTTAGCCACGCCGCTCTACCACATTGCTACCAAACTGTTAGGAGGTTATTCTACTGTCATGCAGGAATTTATTCACACATACGTTAACTGTCCTACACACGTTTGTAGAATCTCACAATGATGTAACCAACCCGTGTAGAACGTCAGAGGCCGTAATTATTTACTGATCAGAGGGAACGTTTGCGCGGTTCCAGTCTCCCAGAATTAGCCCCACTTAATTTTGGTACGTGCGGTGTCATGCAGCATACAAGAAGTGTTAAGCATTGGCGACAATGTATTCTTTATTTTTCTCTCGGCCGGGGTTTACAGAAAGATCGTCGTGTTAACCATTTCTAGGCCTAGTTTCAATATGGCGTCAGCCGGAACTAAGAACAGACGTTTTCGCCTCTTGTCTGACAAGACAAGTTATTAGTTCTACGCTAGCCTATAAATTACATTGCTAGGACTTATCTGTTACTGGGAGGGTAGAACATTTCCCCGCCAGCACTGTCGAGGCATGCACAGCATGTTTCCTAACCTCGGCCTAAAAAACAGGGCCCACTTCTCGACCCGACAATCGACAGCGCAAGAACAACAAGTCTAGACATTTTCCCCCACGACAACGGGCAGGAAAACACTACAACAATGGCCTCCCGCAATAACAGTCGTTCAACAGTGAGAACGCTTTAACAACAGTTAGTTACTAATCGGCAAACAAGGGAGAGTGAAACACTTCTGTGCGGCTATGCATAAACGGCGTCACAATTTCTACGAAATTCAATGTAAAATTTACAAAATAATAAATTAAAAAAAAAATTTCATTACGGTATCTAGCTATTACATTTAACATTATTACTTTTTTGATGCGCTACAACATCTCGTTACTCGTGGCTCGAGGTGCAGACTAATTAAATGCGAGTTGTTTTTTTATGGAATTTGATCGCACGTTTTTTTACATAGCTCGTTTGGCATCCCCAACCCCAGTTTAACCTTCGCTTTCATTCCCGAACAGACTAATGTGGCGGCGAGTCTTTCCTTCCATCGTCGCGTTGAATCATTTTTCACGTATTTGGCCACTTCTGCAAGCTGTCGGTCGGCCAAATCTCTTTGTGTCAAATCTTCCATTCTACTGTATGTAATATCATGATCTTTACACACCGCATACAGAATGTTTATGCCATGATCACCTCGCATGAGTCGTTTTTCTAGTTTAGTCCCCGGTCCGCAGTATTGATAACCCGGTAAATGCATTTCAAACGGCAGCGCGTTAATTGCTCTGTTAACAAACCCTCTCCTTTACTACGGACAAAATAACGTTTATTCCCACCACATTTTTTGCATCGCGTAACCGCGAGCATTCTGTTGATAATATTTTGAACGTTGGAACATTCAAACTGAATGTGCACTTCCTACATCTTAGGCAGAAACTCAAACTATTCATCGTCCTTTTTTTTTATCACCATTTTCGGAGTGAGTAAACGCCGCTGATTGGTGCTTAAACTGATGCTAGCAGATGCATACTCGCTTTAGGTTTCGGCACATTCGCCCTTTTCTTTTTCGGCTGTAATTTCTCTCTCCTCTAGCGTCATCAAAATTTCCATAATTTCATCCTCATGAACATTTCTTCTGGCGATAGTGGTTGCGACCAAGAGTCTTAGTCGATCCACCAGTTCGTTCGTATTATCGTAATTTCCGTATTCGACTTTGACTTCCGAACTCACTTTTCTCAGGTCCTCCCAGATCAGTTTGATAATACGTACGTACTTGTAACCACGGTTGGATGTAGGGTTTCCAGAGTCGGGGTCATTGTTGTGATATATAGCGTTGCTGACATTTGGAATCATCGTGTTCATAAGTTTCGTCGTGGAAGTCCTTTTGCATTAGTAAACACCATATCTGATTCTGACCCCGGTACTGCTTTCCACCCAACACTACGTCATTCTCGAATATCTTGAGAGTTTTATCACCAATCATAAGGTCTCCTGACTCCATGTTGTACCGTAATCCAAACATGTAATCATTGTCTTTTGGTGATTTGAAAAATTTATGTAAATAATACTTTGACGTTACACCCAATGTTTGTCCCCTCAATATCGACTCTAAAGAACGAAGCGAGACCTGAGGAGGAAGTTCTAGAGTAGTCGAAACACGTCTCGTAGTGGATGTTGATGGCGTAAAGAGTAGTCCCGATGAAGCAGCTTGATTCACGATAGATGTAATGGCAACCAGGGAAATCCTCATATTTTTCACCACCTCGGGCTGGGTAGAATCACTTGGTCCGCTTTGTTCCTTCTCGTCATCGGTATCCTCTTCGCTCACCTCCTCCCGTTTTGGTGACCACGTTCCACTTTGTTCTTCCTCCTCGCGCTTCTTCTCCACTTTCCGCTTTGGAATGGGATCGGCGATACTTTTTAATGGACCAACTATTGGTTTGAAAAATTCGCGAAGGTACTCTCCTTCCGATTGTTTTCCTTTTTTGGACTCCGCAAACATTTCCTTCAATTTCTTTCCAAGTTCCTCGAGTTTACATTTATTGGCCATTTTCTATTATGTAGCTTTTTTTTTTAAATCGTACTCGATGTTTTGTCGGCTCGTTGTTTTTTCTTGATCGCGTACTTCTTCTTTTATTGTTCATCGATACTCTTTCTTCTTTAGTTATTTCTGTATATTTCTTCCACCTTCTCATTCTGTCTTTCTCTCATTTTTCATTCTTCTCGTCATAGGTGCGAAACGGTTCAATCTTTGCAACGAACGTCTTTTCAATCTTTTTACGAAACTCTTCCACTAGGATGGTATTTCTTCAACATTGTGTACAGCAGTAAACTTGGAGTTTAACCCGTACTCTTTGTCATCATCCCCCTTTTCGCTTACAACCTCTATTCATACTTGAAATTTCAAGTTCTGCAGCTACATCACCAACAATGCTAAAAGTCTCGTTAATGATGTTCTTAGCACTTACAGTAGACATAGTGGATCGATAACAAGCTCTTCGTTCAACTCTTGTCTGAATATCTCCAAGGTTCCTCCTCACATTTTCCTAACGAAAGGAGAATCGATCCGATCTGGTTAATGGACCAAAACAATCTCTCTCTGAATTTGTGCGCGACCAAATCAAATCGAGTTGAAAAAAAAGACCATGATCGTATTTAGAAATGCGCACTCCCCACCCTTCCCATCACGGAGGTGCCATCAACAAAGACGAGGACCTGTACCGCGAGTATTATCCTATCAGGACTAGTTTAAACAGCGTAAATTTGGAGATACGCTCAGCAGTAGAAAACCATCCTTCTAGAAGCTACCTTAGCGTAAAGGGAAACAACATGATCATCAAGTTGACCACCCTGAAACGTAGTTTTAGCTTCCCTATACCGGCTTCCCATCTACTGGGCTTCTTCAAAAACTACGACAAAATTATTTACGATGCCAAACAAACGCTCACTTTAATGCGGACCGGTAATAACGACGTCCTGTTCAAAGCCGCTGCAACCGCCGATGCGAGCATGGCAATTTCTCACATCAGTTGGCTGATGCCTCACGTAATCCCTTCCAACGAGAAAAAATTGTGGCTATACAAGCTGAATCGAGCGTGGGGATGAAGTTAAACTATGATTCCGACACTGGCATTATGATAGCACCCAGATGCCAACCTCGAATTCTCACTCTCAGAGACTCATTACGACCTCTGCCATCGGAAACCCAGGTGGGTAATTCTCGGATTCTTGACAACCGATCGAACGACACCCTCAAGAATACAGCAGTGTTCGAACATTGTATTTCGACCGATTGTCACGTTACTCTGAACGGGGACCATTATCCCTACTTGGACCTCCACAACAACTACAGAACTGAAGACTATGTCAATCTGTATCAAATGTTTATGGATTTCAGAAAAGCAAATTATGATAGCGGAGACGTTCATTTCAAAGTGGCCTATCCGCTCGTGGTCATAGACTGTACGAAACAAAGTGAATGATTACAGACGGGAGTAGTGGACGTGCAAGTCAAGATGCGTTTCAGTTCTGCGGTGGCAACCAATACCAGATGTCACGCCCTCGTAATCGGAGATCGAATGATGAATTTGAAATTGGATAAGGGGAAGGGCGAAGTTGTGTATTAAAAAAAAGCGATGTATGTCAAAAAAGAAAGCCATAAAAAGCAGAAAAAACGCGTAGGAGGATTCTTACCAGCACTAATCCTGATAATCACCGCCATCGTCGGCGGTGCAGGTGCAGCAGCTAGTGGTGGAGCTGTTATCACGTCAGCCGTTAACAAGGCTAAACAAGATGCCAAGATGCTGGAAGAGTTTAAACGTCATAACCTCAAAATGGAAGGTAAAGGATTGAAGCTTACAAAAATGCATGGTCAATGAGTCGCTAAGGTCGTCCAAAGAAAAGGGGTAGCAAAGGACTCTTCTTGAAACTGCAAAAATGTGATAACCCTAAATCGTCACTTAAATTCTGTGGACATACCAGCTACTGTTGAGGCATTAAAATTTGGCATTTCGGGGGCACGTTCAGCAAGGATACCCTTCCTAAGATCATTCGACGCAGGGGAGAATGCGGTATCGTGAATTTATAAAAATATAACGCGGGAAAGGGGACTCACTGGGTATGCTTCTCGACTCTCGATGCCAAGTCTTACTACTTTGACAGCTACGGCGATTTGGCGCCACCAGTTTCGTTGATGAGATATTTACCCGTAGATTTGGAATACAACGCGGACAGAGTTCAAGACTTTAATCAAATTTATTGCGGACATTTGTGCCCGTTTGTCCTTTGGAAACTATCAGTGGTTATCCAGTATCATCACGTTCTTGAACTAATAAAAAAAAAAAAATTTTTTATTCCGTAAAGTACACGTAGAAATCAATTTGAAAGTCCACATCCGCTTTCAAAAATGCTTCGGTGTTTCGGACGGTAATACTCGAAATCTTCTCGATTATCTCTAATCGATGTTGCATGATGGTCGTACCAAATTCGCCCCCTTTTTTGAAAATAATAACCCCTCGCACCGAATTCTGCACCATACGTCGAGTGACGAGGCCACATCGCTGCATTAAAAAACAAATGGCTGGACTAGTAGGAAGACTTTCAAAGGGTTCTCGCGTTTATCAGAATATGGACGTGAAAAGAAATAATGTCATGCTGGCACTTTGAACTAATCGTTTCGTAGCCACATCCGTAGGTTCAATGGGGTCCTCGACTTCAATGATGCGCTGCCCTTGGACGTCGAACTCGTTTTTATCTACATTAATAACCATACTATTTCTTACGATGTATACCCTGTTGACGGCATCGAGAGTACTGCGGGGGTTGCCCACATCCTTAATCCTTTTTTTTAGCAGAATAAGTCGATATTCTCGAAAACTAGTAGGCTTCTTTTCAGACTCATTGGTTCGTTTACTACATTGTGTTTCGTAGCCAATTATCTTTCTCCCTCTCTTTGCAGCAAGGTCACTTGAGAAAGAGTAGCGACGTTGTTAGGTTGATGAGGTTCAACACCGCTTTTTACGATCGAACATCCAGTGTCTGATCGTCGGGCCGGCAAACTGCGGGAAAACGAACCTCTTGCCTAATTTTTTATGCAATGACCGGATGGATTGAATACGATAAGCTGTACATTTACAGCAACACACTTTGTCAGTCATAATATAGAACGTTACAATCCACTTTTTCTGAGCTTGAAGCGCGTCTGGGTAAGACAATTGCTGTTTTCCATAGTTCGGAGCAGCCTTGACTCTACCCTAAAACTTGGATCCATCCGACCGCAACGTCGTGGTATTTGATGTCTTGCTCGATAAACAAAATGTGATCTTCAATCCAATGCCAACGTGTTTACTGCGTTCGGTCTTACACCAGGATTCCAAAATAAGTTGTGCGCGATAACGCCAAACTGCTCGTGTTATTTCCTCAAGACGAATTAAACCTGAAACACATTTTCGAAAATCATGTCGAGGAGACATGGACTCTGTTGAGTTTAAACGTGCGTGCCGATCATGTTGGAAACATCCATTCAGCTTTCTTATGATTGACAAAGGCGACCATTAACAAAGGGACATTACAAACAGATGTTTAAAACACGTAAGGAAAAAAAGAGGGAGTAAATACCATTGATGAAAAGCGAAAAAAGTTACAAAAAAGTTATCAAAAAAGTTTACAAGATAAAATCGGTAAAAAGACTGGAGAAAAAGCCTTATGTAGGTTTTTCGAGCCACTGACCGAACCCCTGAAAACGCCGACTCTCCCCTCTTCCAAAGAACGCGAGAAAAAAGAACTGCCAAAACAGGAACTGAAAAAGGAGACACGTCGATTCTGACGATGAAGAATTTGGGTTCTACGAAGATGGTTAAATAGAAGTGGATTCCCTAATATCACTTCACCATCACCTCCTAGATCGGAAGAACCGGCCCTCGATATTGATGTGTATGTGTATGCTGGAACGAGCAAAGGGTGCAAGTACTCTTCGGTTCTTTCCACACATTCTGCATCGTGCCAAGTTTCAACACCACCCACCTTGCCTCCTCCTAAAATGCAAAGAACCCTTGACAGTTTATTGCCTAATGAGGTGATCTGTCCTACAGCCTCCTTCTTTTTAAGACTGTGCTTTAAGTAGACGAACGATGTCGATCCCGCCTTTAGGATACGTCACAACTTTGAGTCGTGAGAAATGGAGATTGGGCATAAGTTCGTGAAAATACACAAGAACGACATTGTAGTAGCAGGTCAGCGGTATGTCGGACGTAGACAGTTGTGGAGTCTGTTGTTGTTTAAAGAGTTGCAAGATAAAACTTATTCACCGGACGTCTTAGCGTCCTACGGCAGTATCCTCAAAGATAGCTACACTATTTACCATAACAACGACCCTTTAAGGAACAAACTGAAAAGTCATATCTATCTGCAGAATATTTGAAAATTATTAAACCCATCTGGGAGGACATAAAAGCCTCAAAAACTGGGAAAGGATTAACTAATAAGGTTCATCCAGTTCGAATGGATTATGTATGCTATGATGATCTGAATCAGTTGGTTAACAGATTAAGGGTACTCTATAGGTCCAACCTAGGTGGCGGTGACTACCATCAAAATTCTCTCTGAATTGGAAGAACGAAACGTTATAACTTCTGCAAAAGTTTACGATTAATAGAAATACATTTGGCGAATAATAAAAAAATGGACATCATGGAAACATTAGTTCGAGAGCTTCATAAACCAAATTTTCCACGCCATATCATCAATGTACGAAGCCTGAATGATCTTTGAGAAGCAGATTTGGTCGATATGACTAAACAGCCCAGCCCAGCCCAGCTCGCATGGGCCGTTTCGATCAAGTCAAAGTCAGGACCCGACGTTACGACTGATTTCGCCTCAATTTTGAGAAACAATACCGCACCCACACATCTAGGAGTCAATCAAGGAAAAGAATTTTACAACAAGAACTTTCAAAAATTGATGAAGCAGCATAAAATTAAACTCTATACAACGTACTCGAGTATGAAAGCAATAGTGGTCGAAAGCTTTAACAGATCGTTGAAGGAGCTTATGTGGAAAAACTTTACGAGACGAGGGAACCATCAGTGGCTAGACATTTTAAAGAAAATTCTCGCACAGTACAACGGAAGATATCATAAAAGTATCAAAATTAAGCCCTCCTACATTACTGTCGACAACGAACGAGATCTTCACCATGTTGGATCCACAAAACCTACGTCTGCAGGATAGTATAAAGTTAAGGATATCGTCCATGCATCTAAGATAAAAGGGAAATTTGATAAAGGATACGAACAGACGTGGACTAATGAACTCTTTACTATTAAAAAGATTTTGAAAACCAACCCGGTCACATGCATACTGAAAGAACACAATGGGGGACTGGTTCGTGGCGCTTTCTACGAATATGAAATACAAAACACCCACGTTCCCGATTTATTCCTGGTTGAAAAAGTTGTAAAGAAGAGAAGAGATGGAAGATTTCTCCACGATATGACGATACGACGATACGATATGACGATAAATATAATAGTTGGGTGAATGATGTAAGTCTGTTTAAAAAAATTATTTATTATTTCGTAGATTTTATATTAAATTTCGTGGAAATTACATTGAATTTGGTAGAATTTACTCGCGTTGCACGATATTGGGGAGGTTGATCTTGTCGCATGACACCAAAATGGGGAATCCCCCATCTTCATATTAGCGTCACTTCCGATCACGTGACGTCGCGCGGGATATTTCAAGTGTCGTCGCGAGATGGGACGCATCTGGAAGTGATGTCATCAGATGGGGCCTTGACCGGGTCTGAATTCTGTAGAATTTACATGTTCTGATGGGGTAATATTTACATGGTTTGGGTTGGAAGTGAACGTAGATTCTAGGTGGAATTTGTTAGAATTTACATGGTCCGATTGTTGGGTTACTCGTCGTCGGATGGTTTGTCATCAGATGGTTCGTCTTCAGATGTTTCGTCGTTGGATGTTTCATCGATGGATGGTTTGCCGTCGGAAGAATCGTCATCGGGTGAGTCGTCGTAAGAAGTTTCGTTGTTGGATGGTTCGTTGTGGGGCGATTCGCCATCGAATGTTATGTCAACGGATGTTTCCTCGATGGATGGTTCATGTAGTCGGATGGTTCATCGTTGGACCCTTCCAAAGCCGAAAAAACCCCTCGACCAGATCGACAAAATGTGATTTCCTATCCTCGTCCATATCGATGTCACAGAGGGTGGAGGAGCTATGATGTCACAAGGGGGTTGGGGCTCTGAGGGGGTGGAGCTATGTTCAGTCCTTCCCCCTTACATGGGCACGCCCATCTTGGAAAATGACGTCACTTCTGGTTCCCATGGGCGCCGCCATGTTGGAAAATTATAACACTTCCGGTTTCCTCTACTACTAACAATGCATTCACTAACAGTTCACTAAATGTCTTAATTAATTTATCCGAACATGGAACAAATTAACTTAAAATTCGAAAAAATTTATTTATTAACATGAATAAATATTATGTCACAATAAAGGCTGCTTGACGGCCATTCAAACATACTTCATCCTGCAGCGGTGATCATCAATAGGGTAAACCAGAAATGGCAGGCTTAAAATAATCGAAAAGTATTCGTTCAAATATTCAATGAAAACATCTTTTCTCGTTACCAGGTTTGTTGGCTTTACCACACTTATCATAATTTGTTGGCTAAATTAGGTGCTTATCAATCACTTTTACGGAGATCTATATCCACATCACCACATTAATGGAAATGCACCAAAAAATGAAAACCCGATCTGTCAGATTTTTGAGGATACTGGCTAAACAAAAGCTGGTTTTCGTTCGCTTTGCTCACTCAATCAGCCATCCCAAGTCCGACACAGCCCGGACCACTCTTCCGCACCCGGTCTCAAAACACTGACATTTGAATATTTTTATGGGGAAATAAATAAGTAGAACAAAGTTGAAACTTTTAGCCTGGCTGCTTTGACATTTTTTTTCTGGGTGAGGCAGAAAGTAAATCAGTGACAATGCCCGATAGGGTTTTGTTTTGTATGGTTTGGTTGGTCATGTGTATGTCCATGTTCATGGTTATTTATTTTTAATTATGCTTGTATTTATTTCGAAATTGACGGTTTAAAGTAAATTTCCATAAAATATGGAACAGTACACTCATCTCTATTGACGAAAAGGTGAACAACTGCCCTAAACTTGGTTTCCAAGTTTTTTAATGCCTTGCAAGGACAAGCACAGGCTACAGGCAGAATGGAAAGACACATGAAAAGAAACTACTAAAATTGCTTTAGTAACAATATTGCAGGTTCGTATCAGTTTTTAATCGTCCAATCTGCTTAAATCTGTAGAATATACATGGTCTGATGGGGTAGAATTTGCATGGTTTGGGTTGGAAGTGAACCTAGATTTTACATGGAATTTGGTAGAATTTATACGGTTGGATTGTATGGTGACTCGTCGTCGGATGGTTCGTCATCAGATGGTTAGTCTTCAGATGTTTCGTCGTCAGATGTTTCATCGATGGAGGGTTCGCCATCGGGAGAATCGTCATCGGATGAGTTGTAGTCAGAAGTTTTATCGTTGGATGGTTCGTCGTGAGGTGACTCTTTGTCGAATGTTTTGTCATTGGAAGTTTCGTTGTGGGATGGTTCATCGTCAGATGCTTCATGCGTCACAATCGTTCAGAACCTTTTTTGCACTGGCTTTATGATTATCACATGTTCAGAAGAATGTATAGCAACCACCCTCTGGTGGAAAATAAAAAAAAAATAGTTCGCCTTATCTTATTTACTTTATCTAGACAAGGTTTTCTCTTGCTTTAATGTAAATTGAATGTCTGACACGCTCCTTGTCGAAGCCGTGGCACCAGGAGACGACAAGGAAGAGCTTGCCAGGTAATTCCAATCGTAAATTCCTACCATTTTTACATGCAACAATACACAGAAGCACGATACTTTATTGGCCATTCTCTCCCCGTAAATACCAGGTAGGGGTCACTGGGATTAGTCTCGAACCAGTGACCGCTTTCATATAATTATGATAGTTCTTGTAATCATCAGGCTACCTGCCACAGAATGTAACAGTACTATACTTACTAATCCATACCTCTATGTATGAAATAATCTGAATAATCTTGGTGAATAATCTGAATAAATCACCCATATCATCGTTACTGTAGCCACTTCAGTATTATTTCGAACTAGTGCTTAATTAAGAAAACAAATATTTTCCTAATTTAAACGTACCTACCTCATAAAAATGTCTTCAAGATCCATATTGAGAACCTGAATGTTTTTAACTTTTAATTCTTCTTTGTGGGTGTCTAATTCTGTAAAAAGACTTGGAAAACTCTTTTTGTTGCTTTCTGGCAGCTCTATAGAAATATGAGTATTGGTGTGTTTTCTCAGAATCGCATCTGGTGCATGTCGGCGCACGTACTGCACTACTTGTTTGACTTTGGATCCTGAGTGCATAGCTAGTTTTAATATGTAGTCCGTACCTGAAAAACAAAACAAAACGAATTAAAAAATTATCCAGTTGCATGGTTTGGGTTGGAAGTGAACCTAGATTTTACATGGAATTTGGTAGAATTTACACGGTTTGATTGTTGGGTGACTCGTCGTCGGATAGTTCGTCATCAGATGGTTCGTCTTCAGATGTTTCGTCGTCGGATGTTTCATCGATGGAGGGTTCGCCATCGGGAGAATCGTCATCGGATGAGTTGTCGTCAGAAGTTTTATCGTTGGATGGTTCGTCGTGAGGTGACTCTTTGTCGAATGTTTTGTCATTGAACTTTGTTATAGGAAACGAAGTAAGACAAGCCTTATCAATGGAAATTAATCCTGATTCAGACCTACAGTTTGCAATGTTTTATAGTCTTGATAGGTTACCACATTTTACAAAACCAATCATAAATTGGCACAAAAAAATACGGATATGAAAGGAAGAGCACGCCACAAATACTTTATTTGAACCTGCATTCGTCCTTTGTTTAAGCCAAGAATAAACAGTCACTAATTGCCATGCATGAGTTAGAAAGAAAATTGCTACAAATGTATCTGAAGAGTCACAAACATCTAATTTTACAGGTGCCACAGATATTAATATCTGCAGATACTGCTGAAATGTCACAAAAAATAATTGCAAAGACGTTGCAAATCAGCCACCAAGATCAATTTTCAGAAAATAAAAGCTAAAGGGTTGCTATTACATGCGGATTATTGTTGAGCGCACCAAACACATGGTATGGAAAGAATGCCACAAGACAAGTTGGTTGGCACTGAGGAAGACCGAGAAAAAGAAACCATTTCAGTGCATCAATGAAGGCATCCATTTGTCAGGGAGGTTTGGCCCATCCTGAGACAGGCAATCACAACCTCATCTTTGCTGTCGAGAAGATGGAAGTATAAACTGTAAATTTCGTAATCGCTATTATCAGCCAACTGACTTCTCCTGTTACTGCCACAACTATTAACTTTAAAAACACCACTGTGTGAACCTTGGTTTTCAGAAGAGCTATGTCCATTGCTCTATAGAAAGGCCTAGCAAAGAACCACTATATTTAACTTTCATACAGTGCCTGAGAGATGGATCATGTCATTGACTGCTTTGATCAAATTTACTCGTACACTGTATTTCTCTAACGGAATGAGAAAAAAATGGGAAATTCCCAAGCTAAAAATATTCTGCAGAAAAACTGCAGAATATTTAAGAGTCTGCAGAAAAACTACAGAATTCTGCAGAATTTCTGCAGTCTGTTGTTCAGTCTCAGCAAAGTGAAGATAAAATCTGTAAATTTTCTGCAGTTTGCTGTTCACTTTCAGCAATCGAAGCTAAAATCTGCAGATTTTCTGCAGTTTGTTGTTCACTCTCAGCAATTGAAGATAAAATCTGCAGATTTTCTGCAGTTTCTACTTCGCCTCTCAGCAAGTGAAGATAATATCTGCAGACTTTCTGCAGTTTGTTGTTCACTTTCAGCAATAGAAGATAAAATCTGCAGAATTTCTGCAGTTCTCAGCAAGTGAAGAAAAATCTACAGATTATCTGCAGTTCACTCTCAGCAAGCAAAGATAAAATCTGCA
>JAHWFP010141958.1:0-20432 GCA_023313725.1 Lithobius niger | reverse complement strand
CTCGTCCGTGACGTCACTCACAACATGGCGGCACCCAGCTAGGTTTTACAGGGCTGGTCCCGTTTTTATCTTTGTACTTTGATTGTGAACAAGACACACAAATGTTCTATTTGTGCTGAAAATTAAAATTGGTTGTTTGTTACTTATGAACTGTGAGTCTGGTTTGTCAGGAAACGACTCTTCTAGTCGATGAGTAAGCTTCAGCGGTGACGTCACGTTGAGGTAGGCTATCGGAAAACTCACTGAGCGTTCATGAACTACTTTGACGAGTTGGGGCTTCAGCGCAGAGTTGTTCGATGAGTTTATGAAAGTGACCAGTGTGACGTCGTTTTGTCACACGCGAATCGAACCCACACGAAAGATGGCGGTTACTGCTACAGCCATATACAGCTGTTATAAGGGGATGCGAAATCGATTTTGCAGTTTCAAATCGTCTTTTAAAATTCGTCTGTCTCGTAACCGAAACCAAACTTCAGTAAATCCAAAGAAGGGTTCTATACTATATCGGTCAGATCTTGGATGAAAAATAGCATACACCACCGAGTTGGACAATATGGCCGCCGAAAACGCCACTTATGCGATTGATTTGTTCAGTTGCCGCTTTCTGTCAACAGAGGGCGACACTGACAGTACAAAGTGACAACATTCCTTCCCTTGCAACTCTTTCTGGATACACGAACGTGTCTTTTTTTTGCAAGCGCAGAGAAACAGCTTAACTATGGCTGAGTAATAACTTTAAAAACTACTTAAAAATACATTTATCACACAGATATACACAAAAAAATAAAATTACTATTTAAAAAACCGTCACTATAGCTGCCAATAGATGTCGCGACTCGCCGTACAAAGGTGCAGTTAGATTGGCCAATATAGCAGCGTCATGTGACGTCATATTGCCTACAAGAGAGATACCTGCAAGGGGCACTAGAGTGAAATGGTGGGTTAAAAGTCAAGCCAGTGCTTTGAGAGTGGATTTCGTAGGCTTAAAAAAACCGTTGTTTTCTCCAATCCCTTATGCTACGAGGTTGTAATCGGAGAATAAAGATTCCACTTGCTTAAAAATGTCAGCAACTGGCAAAAATCGACAAAAATCGCGCGTTTTAGGCCTAAGAAATCCAGTCTAATAGCATTGGCTTCAGTAAGACGCTCTTCTTTTCCACCACCAGTGCACCTTGCAGCTAACCCCGTTACTGGCTCCACCATAGAGTTTTATACAATAATACTACGTCGTGTCACTGCCCTATACCCGAACAGACCTCGCAAAAAATGGCCAAGTCGTGGCGGCCATTTTGTCTACCCGTTGTTCTAGGTAGGGCCCGATAGTTTACTGGCTATGTCCAAACTGTAGGGTTTTAGCCTTTGCCGCTACTGATATCTCTGATAATGGTTTTACCTTCGAAGCAGCATGAATGCAAAGCATTATCAGGGGTAGTACTAGCCGCAACTACCGCTAAGGTGTCGCGTATCATTGGAAGAATTAAGATGCTATATCTAGTTAACGTTTTAATCTACGGAAATGCCCTCGACAGAGACACACGAAACGACAAACAAACGTCTTTCGGCAGGGAGTTTCCGTGTATACACGTTGTTTAAGACCAGAAGTCTCACAGAATTTATTTTTCTTCAGGGTTTTAGGACCGTAACACGGATGTTGAAGATGTTGCAGGGCCGGCCACACCACAAACCCGTCAAGACGTTTACATTAAATTTCTGCTGGCTCAACAAGTTGCCGGGCAAGAAAAGAGTTTCACACTTTTGTTACACGGCTGGAAATTACCAAAACAGACATGTACTGAGCGTGGTTATTTTTTTTTTAAACTAACAACAAACCGCATTTGGTTCGAAGGGTTTTTATGGAAGTGAGCGAGGGTGTCGACCCGCCATCCATCCATCTATTCTGGTCGTAACGATGATCCCTTTTAGGACAGAGAACTAATACTTTTTTTTAAAGTTTTACGCATCAATAATTTAATGGCGGGTACTTTCTCAATTTTAGTTGCGGGCCAAGCAGTTTAGGAATTCGCTTTTACCAAAGCAAGAATGATTTACGGTATCTGCAGAAAAAATAGGGTCAACAAGCCGGGGGGGGGGGGGGCGGCGGCGGAGGAACACCCAGTCTTCTGTGCACTTCCGTCACTCATTCGGGCTTCTTCCACTTCACATTTCCCATTTTCAAGTTTTTTTTTTTTTAGTTCCTTGTAACAATTTTTTGACGCTGAATCTATTGTTGAAAACCGTTTGTCTCTATCAACCCAGAGTTGAAGAAGGTGACGGACGGACAAAATCGTACCTATAGGGTTTGTCCATGAGTAAAATGGCCAATTTTGGATCTGCCCATGCCTTTTTATTTTAATATATTGCCCCAAGGAAAAGGATTAAATTAATGTTTTGCATCGAATACGTAAGAGCTGTGTCTCCTTTACGTAATGACGTTTGAATTGAGTCGATATTCCCCATAGGGGAAAACTTATGGGTGTGTCCTTTGTTTTGGGTCAGTCCATGGATTTCAGAAGACATATAAAAAAAAAAAAAAAAAAAAAAGATTTTGCTAAATTATTGTACGTAATCGGTGTATTAGCCCCTTAACTGCCAGCCACGTACAGGCCGTTCACAGTCCAAGTTCTTGACCAAGAATAAGAGCAACAACACGTTAAAATGAGTAAAGCCTAACATAGGAAGCAGGAAGTCACAAGTAGAAACCAAGGTGCCATCTACAGGTGTGTTCGGCTCCAATAGTAATTCTCTCCCAAACCTTTTTTTTTAAAGGAAAAGCTTCTGGTTTATCTCAGTTCCAACATTAACTTTTTCATTTTTTACACTGTAAGGAATGAAGAATGAAGAAGTGACGAAAGAAAAATTAGTGTTTGGCGATAAACCGATTCTCACGGTGTACCGCGGTACCAAAAATGCAACGGTACCAAATACCGTGTATTTTTAAAGTACCGGTATTGTTTTAATACGAAAAAAAGGCGTTAAAGTTAAAACAGTAGTTCGTTTAGTCCTTGTGTTGCTCAAAGCAAGTGGTAGTTGCAGGTGGTGGTTGTTAGTTGCTTGGTTTACTGGTAGCATTTGGTCTCCGTAGTTTTAAGTAGGTTAGACTGAGCACTTGGCGTTTTAGGCCTGTAAGCTCAAATCAAATCAAGTAGATGGTAAAGGTTGTGCTGTTTGTTCGGCTTAGGTGTTAAGTAGGTTAGGAATAGTTTTTTTTTACGTTAGAGCGAATGGATTTGTGGGGCTGTAAGCTCTGAAGTAAAGTAAATAAAGCAGTGCAACAATCAGTTAAAGTTCAACAATGGCAAAATAGGAATTCAAAATGCACAAAAGTGGAGCCAAATTTGCAAACCTTTGATTATAAATGTATAAAAAAAATTATCAATAAAATTTGTTGTTATTTAAAAATCGGGCGTTGGCACCACAGCACTATAATACCAGATACCACCTCATTCAAAGGTACCGGAGAAAACAGAGTACCGGGGTACTAAGCTTGGTACCGCCGCCGTCTGAAAAATTTCTTGTACCGCCCAACACTGTAAATAGACTATTAACCCTGCCAGCTTTGCACAAAAATTCTTCTTGCCGTCACGGCTAGAAGTAACAAGTTTACTCGTGCCGGGCGGGTCCGTAAAACGCATTCCATGGCCATGATTTTACAACCAATTTAGGGTGTCGTTTGTCACCTCCTTGAATTTATCAACAACACCGTTGGGGTGGGGATTGGGGGATGTTCGAGTGTGTGAAGTGGTCTTTTTATCGATGCGTCGCCCAGAGCGTTTCTGGTCAAGCGACAAACCGATGACCACAAACGCCCCGACAAACGCCTCTTCAGTATTCTCTTGGGTTCTGGGCCTTTTCTTCCAGAAAAGAAAGAGTTGAAGTGCCCACCTCAGGGCTCTCGCGTGGTGCGGAACTAAAAATAAAATGGAAAGCGCGCGTCGGGGAAGCTCCCAGGCGATTAGCCCCCAGAATTGTGGGTGGAACTCTGGAAGATAAAGGATGGGCTCAGACTGCTTGTCGGTTTGGTATGCGGTCGTTTGATGGGATTTCTTCTGTAGGCTCTTCTCGCAGTACCTGGGGACTTCACAAAAGCAATTTCTTTTGTTATTGTTACCAAGAACATAGGTTAGAGCGCGGGACCATCGCCGACTGTATACGTATTCTCAGTTTTCGAAGGACAGCCTCGAAATGAGATGCGCCACAATATTTTCATCGATAATCAAAGTATTCATACATATTAAAGCAACATCCGGCCTGCCTTATAACAGCCACGCGCATAGTGTCCGCGCACTGCCGTTTGGAGATTCGGTGTAGTAATACTACAACGTCACTTCCGCCCTCGTCTTCTCGTGACCAAGTGAACGACGTCTGGCCTAGCCGACGAATTGCGGGTCACGTGACAGCCTTGACGCAAAAACTGTGTCGTCACAACAAGAAACAATGAAACGTCATGGTTATTGTAGGCGCGCAAAGGATCTCCTCTAAATTTAGAACGGAGACAATACAGTTGATACCAACAGAAACAATGAATCTGCCCCGTCAATTGTATTCTTTGAAGGGCCGCCACCTTGAAATCAGGTGGCCATTTTTAAACAGGAACGACGCTCGTCCCCCTCCCCCCATAATTTTTGGCCGGCTCCCCTGGCGCCCCCCCCCCCCCACCATCAGATAAAAATCAAACTTATAAACGAAGAAAATTCTAGTTAGCCTACTTATTCAGAAAACTACGTTAGTTTCTTTCACAGCGACATGAAGGACTTGAGGTCACATCAATGGAGCCTAGTTGTTACTGTGAGAGTTGTAAAATCAATTATTTTGTTTAGCTGCATTTAAAAATATTCCAAAACAAAAAGGGATAGAAAATAACGTAACCGAAAGTAGCATTTTTCGGTTCGCTCTCCTGGCTAAAATTGCTGCCCAATGCCACCTCCCCAGTAAAGTGATTCTAGCGTCGTCCCTGTTTTTAAATTACGTACCTTTCTTTGATTTCCTTCAAATTTAGTACACAGAAGAAATATTTGATACCAGTTGAAAAAAAAAAATGAATTACAGATGAATCACTTAATCCGTAATTGTGGCCATATTGAAATCAGGCGGCCATTTTGAAAATATGCTTATCGTCAGATTTCCTTCAAATTTAGAACGTAGACGATATAGTAAATACCAGCTGAAACAATGAATGTGACATCGCCACTAGTAATCTCTACCGGCCACCATCTTGAAATCAGGTGGCCATTTTGAAATTATGCATATTACCGTCGATTTCTTTCTAGTTTAGGAACACTTTCCAAAGAATTCATTTGTTTGGGAAACTGAACTCTCATTGGAAAGCATTGCTGTAGCCACTACCAACCAACCCAGTAAACAGATGGCAGCACCATCGCTGCTGACCTCCAATGAAACGACGTTACGTGCGGGGTTTAAAAAACTGTTGGTACATAATGTCAAGCCAGTTCACCTGTGTGTTGTTCTTGCGGCGGTTTGCCTGAAGAAGGTTGTATATGACGGAAGTTTTTCGTAATTTAAACAACCGAAAATTCGCAGTCTTCAACATTTAGTTTCTCTTGTTTCCTTGGAAAAAGCGCACCTAAGTTTGTTTTTTAGTGATTCGAACTGAGCCAAGTCAAAATTATTAACGTCGGCGTTAAAAAAAAATGAATGTGCCATTGTCGCCATTAATCTGTAATTGCCGCCAATTTGACCATTTTAACCTGTTAATTTACAATTCTAAAAGTAACAAGGATTATTAAACAAAAATCGTGAAATAGTAATGGTCTAAAACTCAAAACCAAGAAGGAACGCGGACAAGCTTGGAGAGTTCCGTACGGGTCTAAACCATGCGCAGTGGCTGTTTGCTGTGACGTCACCATGAGTTAGCCAATGACGAACGAGAAGAACGGCTGTTTGGCCGTCTGATTGGACTAGCACAGTCACGTAATATGCACGTGACCGCAAACAGCCATGGCGCGTGGTATAGATGTAAATTTTAGTCAGGAGATTGGTAACATTAGGCCTCTACTACCAGGCCTAAGAGCTATTCCTATAAAGACCCATGTGATGATCCAATGGTAGTGAGGTGTGCATTTTCTACTTTGCTTTTTACGTTGAAAAGGTTTTTATTTTCGGTATGGTAACATGCCAGCATACTCGCAGCAGAAAGCATTGCTGCTTGTCATACTTAATGATAGTGAGGGATCATGACGTCCGGTCAAAAGCGAGCAGGACATCCTGCCAGAAGCGAGCAGGCGAGCAGCCTTTGCATTACAGCGCGCGGGGAGAGGGGGGCGGCCCGGTTGCGGCGGCGGGGGTGAGGAGGTGGCCGTTTGCTAGAACGGCGTATGTTACGCCGGGGGTCAGCCAGTACCGCATTAATACGAGATTCGTATAAAACTCGAGGAATATCAGTTGCATCAAAAGCACCTTGCCAGTAGCTCTTCTGTGATCCGATAAAGGAAGCTATCGACATGTGTGCATGCCATCTTTACCATCAAGGGCAAGTCGGGTTGTCGTCCAGTTACCACCTATTAGTAAACCGTCTAAAGCATCAAAAGTCAAATGCAAACTTAACACGAAAATTATGTTCTTAAAAATTCTTTATAAAGATATTCCAAGAACAACAAAAATCTGCTACTACCGTACACGCACGTTCTGTCCGAACAGGCTAGAATTATATTGACGAAGTTAAATTTACAAAATTGGCTTATTAATTCGCTAAGCCGACCACCTGGGTAGTAATCTTAATGCTTATCAATCTCTTACTGACAAAATTGTATACCTAGACCCTTACCATCGAAGCTTGTCCGTGTTCCTTCTAGCTGCTGGCTGTTAGACCCTTACTCTTAACATTTAACGATACGTTCTTGCTCATTCATATAAAACGTTTAGCTGTGATTTTTCAACTTTAAACGTCCATGGACCATTCGCTTTCAAACTGCGCCGTTTCAAGGTTAAGCGATACGACGAGAAGAAGCAGCCCGATCCAGCGATCAATTCTGCTTACAGAGACCGACCTTTTCTTCCCACCAGAAAAGGTGTGGGGCGATGGGGGGGAAGAACTTTGACAGTAATAAATAACTTATTTTTCGCACTGCCCTGTTACGTTATCACGCAACACCTGGTGGTCAAGCCAATTCAGCAAAATGACACAAATAAAAATACCGATGCGTAATGTTCGGCGATACTGCACAGCTGTTTTACTCCAGCAAGTAACCGGTCTTCCTTGCTCCCGTCTTTCAATGGTATATACCCACAATAAACGTTTAAAGCAAAAGGCGTCTCACCAAAGCCGCACCCGATTTCGCCCTCTCCCCCTAACCCACTCCCCCTCTATCCGAAGACCACCTCCTTCCCCATCGCCCCTCCCCATATCCCTACCTGTTTGTTGGTTCGGCACGTCTTTTGTAGCTCGGCAAAAGAAGGACAAGCGATTTCAAGGAGGAAGGAAGGAATTTCTAGGAGCAAACATGGTACTCGGGCCGCCAACGAATCAACGGAATGCCTGGAGCAAGAAAAGAAGAGGCCGCTGAGGAACTGGCAAGAAAGCGCCAAAACGAAAATGAAAACTGATTCAACGAAGGGGGTGTGTACTTTTTTCACGCCGTGGGGTTAAACCCACTGCGCTAACTCTTATCAGAAAACATTTGAGTTCACAATGGAGCCTATAGTGTGGACTACTAAGGATGACAAGTGAGCAGCAATAACGGTGAAAGTATTCACGAACCATCCTCAGTCCAGGAATTCTCCAGAGCACTACTCGAGACGACAGAGCCATCCACCCAAAACCAAAACTGGTTTATCAAGGTGGATTCCCATCGCCTTTTCCGTTTTGATTTCGAATCGGAATCGGACAAGTTTAGGCAGTTGCTACGGCAACGACTCAACAGAGCATGCGTGAGACCTTTCCTTTTTTCCTTCCGATCCGAAAGTTGACTAATAGTTCGAAAGTTAAATGAAAACTATACAACATTGCTACTCGCTGTAGTAAGTAACCGTCAAGTATTCATTTAAGGTGTATTCGGTGCGATTAACTTGGCTGACAGGTTTAACCTTGGCAGCCTATCCCTGATTTAAAACTTGGCGGGTTCTCTTCTACCAGTTTTGGTTTTGGGTCCTATACTCATAGGACTGTGAACGTACAAAAGGACACACCGTCGTATCGTCATCTCTACCTTTTTTCCAGAGGAATTTTACGATTGTCAATTTTGTCATTGATAATTTTCACATTTGCCGTTGGCCTATTAGCAGTTTCATCAGCCATATTAACAACATTTGGTTTAATGTATGTCCATGCTTCACATGCTTAAGTTTCTTCAATCCCATTGCATACTGGCTAATAAACGCTGATTTTCGTTCGCTTCGCTTACTCAATCTGTGCATCCCCTTCAGTTGCATTTCCCAACGTTAACTAACACGTACGACTTGTTACGTGTGTCATAATATGTCTCTACCGTTTTTCTTCAGAATTTTATGTCTATAACTAACTAGCCGTTACATCAGCGAAAATAAATTGTCTTTCTTCGTTCACATTTTGTCATCTAGAAATCCGTGGAAGGTCACTGTTACTAAAACAACAGACCGCAACGCATTTAGTATTTTTTTTGTGTGTGATTACACCCAATTGGGGTAGATATTCGTAAAAAGCGTGATTATTTTGTCCTTCGTTGGAGTTCGTTACGCGGACACATAGGCACTCCAAGTTAGGGACTGGATAAATAGGCACACGGAAACATAGGCACCCGTACATATAGGCACCGGACAAATAGACACCAAGTTAAAAAAAAAGTTTGCCATACAATGTTCGTAGCGTTCAAAACTGCTAAAGATTGTTGGCATCTTTATTACACTAACATCTCTGATGTTATGTGTTACACTGTGAAAATTAGGTGTACTGGCAGCACACATCAATGTGTGCTTTCTCAGCATCCACAAGAACTGTGTACTGATAGTACACAATTTGTGTACTGGTAGTACACAAGCTGTGACGAGAGTCTGTACTCTCGGTGCACAGGTTGTACAATTCGTGTCAGTACACATCGTCTTCAGAGTGTAGCCACAGCGAGGAGGCAGCGTAATTTGGAACATTAATTCACCACAAAAAATTTCGGGAAAAGGGGCACCCCCCCCCCCCCTCCTCCCTTCAACCGGACCGCACGAATAAGTGTCCTAGATTAAAACAAACGATACAGAATTTGAGGGCAATCCATCCCAATTAAAAAAAATTAAAGAAAAAAGCTTGGTGCCTATTTGTCCGGGTGCCTAAATTAGGGTGCCCATGTGTCCTATACATCCTTGCAGTTCAGCTTTTAGTTCGTCCAAGGCTTTTACAATAAACCTAAGTACCATGGTTGATTGTCCAAGCCATTGTTGCTTGAAATCTTTGTCCAAGCCCCAAACCAACAAAATACAATGTTGATCACCATGTATACGAATGTAAACGTTCAGCTGTGTAGGCCTTCTCGATTTTTCGCTAGCCATGACCAATAAGTCTACGGCACTTAACATGGGGAATGCATTACTAGCTCACTTCTGACTAGCCGCTTGATGTATCTTTATCTCTATGAATGATGGACACTCATCCTTTAATTTTTTGTTTTTCTTTATCGCTGCACCTTCCCGTTACATTTTCCACAATATGAAAGATTTCGGTCGCATTGGGATTTATCCTTAATACGAGTTGCTTTCTGCTAACAGACACATGTCTGCTAGTGGGTCAGTCTCTTTATTATCAAACTCGAGCTTTTAACATTTGGTTGTCTACAATCGGGTGATCTATTACTTAGCGGCGACACAATAGCGTGTTTCTAGATGAGCAAAACAAGTAGCGATCGATCGTTACAGGTTTTGCCAATCCGATCCGATGCCAACAATTGTCATATCGACCGATACCGATACTCAATTTTTTCAACCAAGAAAAATGTATTGCTGTACTTAAAGGGACACCCGGCCTGCCTTATAACAGTTCGCGCTGGTCGCCTTCCGCGCAAAACGAACACCAAGGTCATCTGAGTAGCTGCGTTGAAGAATGTAGCTACTGTCTCATTTGGCATTGTGCCTAATAGACGAACCAGCATGAACGCATTAATCGAGTCGTCACAAACCGGAATGATTCTCCTATTTTAACATCACAATTTATAATTTTCTAGGCTAGTGTCTTATAATTTTGCTTCGGCGATCTACTGGAATAATTAATTTTTTTTTACGGCATTACGCTTTTAGATTTTTGATCTCACGGTAATTATTAGCGAATTAATACATGCACACACAGAGATGAAACGTCATGGTTATTGTAAGCGCGTAATGCATCATATACTTACGGGTCGTTCGTAAATAAAGTTCCATAATATTCAACAGAAAATCTCCTAGACGCCACATTTAAAAAAGGATTTTTAGCAGGGAAAAACTAACGGTAAGTAAATAGACTTTTGGGGCCGTACTTGATGTGGAGGATCGAGGAAAATGGCGCTGGGAGGAATATCCCTTTAATAAAAATTTGTGCAATATTATCCTTCTTCCTTATAATTGAAAAAAAAATATTCCCATTATTTTTTATAATTGTTATATATTAGTTTCAGATGATATCTAAGTTGAGGACTAACAAAGCCTTGCTTAAAAACAAAAAATTATTTATCAGGCGCAAACGCTTTCGAGTACCACCACGTGCATGTGCGCTATCGTAATCGAACAAATAAATCGATCCGAAAGAGATCTAATTATTTATGGCCGGGGCGGCGGGACGCGGTAGAAATGAAAACGTAACCACCAAATTTTCGATGACACCCCCCCCCCCCCTCGTGTTGAAAACTGACGGTTTTCCGCATGGCAAGTTGAGCAGGGCCGTAGCTACACAAAAATGTACGGAGGAGCAACTTTATAATTTTTACACCCCCCCCCCCCCCATATAAATACATATTTTTGCAAATCCACACGCGAAACTTTCTACTTTCTGTTTCCTCCCCTCCCCGACCCCTCGTCCAGATGGAGAATGCTGCTCAGTCAATAGTGAAGGTTGCACCACAATCATCCAACAAACATCCTTAACTTCGCCAAACAAAACTAGTGAATCACAACAAAATTTATCATCCACAAACAAGCAAGCGGCTCCTTTAAGTTTGCCGTAACAAGACACCGTCCCACCCACCCGGCACTCGAAGCAAATATTTATAAGCTAGAAGGAAATATTCCGAGATTTTCCCTTAACTTCTCGGAAAGAAAAAGTCACACTATAAACAGAGAAGGCGGAAAACGAACGACACGATAGGGATTATTTTTAGACACCATCGCAAATTTCGTACGTAAAACTAACAAGTACGGCATCTATATTATCTTTCTTCAGGCATGAGATCATTCGTTTCGGTGGAAGTCGGAATGCGAACACGGAGAAAAAAAAGAGAAGAAGACAAGAGAGCCAGACTATTTTAATTTTGTAGTTTTACACTCGACTTTTGGCAGATCTTCAAGTGAACGGAAGCTTTAGTGGTAATTACCGACTCGAATCCATTTATTAAAGCCGATACCACGACGAATGAAGGTGATGTGAAACCACAATTTTAGCAATAAATTTGAAAAGAAAAAAGTACCGTAATAATAATAATTTACCGTAACCCTCATGGGCACGAATTCGACAAATGCAGAAAATTATGACCTCGAACTATTAAATCCGTACAAACTAAGTCAACACCAACTATCTGGTGCAAACCAGCGTAGGCTAATCCTAACACACCCTTCCACACCTAGACCACGCCGCGTCCTATATACTATTTACAAAATAATTTGGAAACGTTGCGCGTTTTACTGAATAACCACGTGGTTCATAATTAGCATTTGCAAGGCAGTAAATAATTAATAAATGACCAATTAAATAGGCGCAAAGCTATTGGAGACCAAAGGGATCGGCCTACCAAACGAGCTGCATATTTGCCCTTTGCTACATAGACACACCCGCCAACATTCAAGGGGCGCTCCCCTTGAACATCCAGAAGGGGCGCCAGAACATTCAACGGCGCCCCCCCCCCCCCCCCAATCCCCTTCCCTCCCCGGCAGTCCTGTCCAGATAAAATAAGACGACCACTAAACGCTTGTGTCGTTATAGCTAAGAGAGTTGGACTGTTTTCAGGAATCTGAGGAATAACACCGAGATAGAAATTATGCTGAAAATTCATTTGACTGGACATAAAAGTCATGATCTGTGACACAGCTAAAACTTTTCTTGTGCATTTCCCGAAAACAATTCTTCCACGCTGTTCGGGAAGTTGAAATTTAGCACTTAAAGGCACATAAATCCCTCCGTTCTGGCCGCTTTACTCTGCGTCACCTACGCTAAAATATAGTTCAAACGACCGCAGCGCGCATTGCTCTAAACACTAGTCATACTCATTTCGGGGCCGCTGCAACGTGACACATCGTACGACCAAGTCGCACTCTTGAGCGAAGGATTAATTATCCTTCCTCCAGGGCCGCGGCTTACCAACGATGTGGCGGGAGTTATATACCGCTCGGACCGAGCCGTTTAAAACAAGCCTAATAACATTCACGCGCCACTACTGACATCTGCATCGTACCCTTAGACCAGCAAATGAAAGGTAAATCAGTTTATATAAAACTATTTCCGGTAATGTATCGAGTGAAACTGTTAAAATATACCGGAGGGAGTTATGTGCCTTTAAAAACTATAGCTAGATTTTAACCGTCTAACGTGCCTTTTGCTGGTTGGGAAGCGCCACAAAGTTACCAGTCAATCTAATTCAATCATTTGCTTCTATAGAGGACAATGAACGACATAACCAGACAGCGAAAGGAGTCCAATTAAAGCAGTCATTTTAAGCGCAAAATAAAATATTAACTAATGAAATTATAGCCCAAGTGCATGCAGGGAACGGCACACGACAGTCTCAGTCGAAATGGGCGGCATTCCGTCCCTACTGGGAGAGCTTGACCCTTGCTGGCCAGAGGCTTGGCTCGAAAGCAATAATCAGCTTAGGGATACGTGGGGTTGGGGGTGAGCGGGACGGGAGGGTACATGGGGAGGGTGGCGGGTGCAGAGAGACACCTGGGGTGTCCATCCCACAAGGGAATGAGGCGCACTCTCCCTTCTCCTCCCCACAGTCATCTAGCCGTTTCCTCCAGTCATAGGTTAATCGTCTAAACCGAAATAAGGGGGTAGAGGTGTTGGGCCAACAGCCCCGGACACTCGAGAGTGGAGTGCTGTTACGAAACCACATAGGCGACTATCTGTTTACACCATCAAACAAGACTACAGGTTCGTGTAAAAAGTGGCTGGCTGTGAAAGCATCAGGTGACACGAAGAAACTAATACTGATTTCACACTACTAAATTCGTCTCGCGCCCGGGCGCTCCACGGCGCGCCCCGAATGAAAGCCAGCCCTGGGCAGCTCGTTTCGTATTTCACATTTAAAAATTCGTAGCGGCCGTGTTTTCTGCATCTAGCGGAGGGGTGACTCGTGCAGTCCTTATCCCACAACAATAGGAGTGAGAAGGGGAGCAGCACGAGGAAGAAAGGTCTTTTGTGCAGGTAGACAGATAATACGCGGGGATAATCCCCTGGCGCGCGCCAGCACGCTTTGCTGAAGCGGCCAAGTTGGCTCGCAAATAAGCGGCCGGCGCGCGCTGGCGCGCGACGAATTTAGTAGTGTGAAATGGTGAGCGCGCGCCGGGCGCGAGACGAATTTAGTAGTGTGAAATCAGTACTAGAGTTTCAACAAATCGCACGTTCGTAATTAATTTGCAGCCAACATTTTGAAATAAAACTGGGCCGTAGCCAAGACTCGAACCAGCACCATAACATTACTGCATCTTTACGCAAAAGACCTACTTAAAAAACATATGAAAATCCCGCCGTTCTAAAATTCGTTTTATTTGGAAGTTGGAAGCACAGACTGTAGTACAAAACTTTTCACCCAAGTTGAGCGTTGTCATCCGCCGAACACTTTCTGCTTATAGCCAATTGTGGAAGAATGGCCGTAACTACTTTGAGGGATAACTACGTTAAAAATACCCTGCATAAGTTTTAAACTTACAAAACGGTGTGAAAAATATCACTATTAGTCCAGGCAACAAATAGTTTTTTTTTTTTTTTACACGGACATCCGAAGCGTTTCTTTGGATCTCAGGTGTCGGCCGGATCACGTTTTTTGGCTGGCCAGATTTTGGTTGCTCATACAAGTTTTTGGCTGCGGGTTTCTGATGTTTAGCCGCAGCGAGCGTGGAACGTAATTTGGAAAAATAAGAAAATCACCGTTTTCTTGGAGCCGGTTTGTCCGTGTAAATAAAGTTTTATGCGTCCACGCACAATGGCGCTGAAACGACCTAGAAACAGTGAAGGAGAATTTGAGGCCTATACGTTGCTTTGGTAGGAGCCGTGAAGCAAAACCCGCGGCTTCTTTCCCAGACGTTCGTGTGCAAGGGGTGGAATTTGAAGCGAGAAACCTCACACGCTGTTGGTCAAAGTAAATAAAACGTAACCAGAGTCATAAACAACTGTTTTTCTGTGTTTAAATTTTTATGAGTGTTTCTTGAGATATTAATAATAACGAGGTTACCGACAATAGTCATAAAAAAAATTCCGTGTTGTACGCAACCCACCGAAAACAAAACCTCACAACGAATAAAATTAAGACTACTTTATTACCATTGCGTGCAAAGAAGAGCTAATGTTAGCCTACAAATTTTTATCATTGCCCACTAAAAAAGACACCTACGTATCACATGCTGTGCCATTTTTATGGCTTCAAGTGTGTAAAAATTACCGCAAATCCTAAAACCATTGTCGTGTACATATTATTATTATTACCACACGATGTTGTTCCTGCGATAACTATTTTAACTTTAGTCGATTGCGATTTAATGGCGCTGTAATAACATGGAAGCAAAATATCGTGACCAAAGACCAAGGTTCCTCTTCGTTCTGCGTCGTGATTCCGAAAATAAAACGTGAGGACTGAGTTCTACGAAAGGTCTCCTCTTCTGCCGTACGACATATATTTAAAATGGGCTCACTCGACCTAATAATTCTGCGAGTCGCGGCTTCCCTACTCATGCGTTAGGCAAGAATATAAATCTTATATTACTTTTTAATGATAAGTTTCAGTTTCGCTCATCCTTGAAATATATAATAAAACAAAGTTAATGTATAAGTGCTATGGAAGAAGCAGAAGAAAAAAAAGGTCTTAATCATTTAGTCACTAAACAACGTCGGTCGGGCTCGAGATGACGTCCAGCGGTTTTTCCGCGGTTGTTTGGGTTGCCGAAGAATCATCAAAGCTCGCGATGCGTCCTTTTTACGATTTTTTTTTTGTGTGTGCTTATTCAATGGTTAGACTAACATACCCTCCATACGTCATGTCACTGGGTGTCGCATTTTTGTATACAGCCCCTAAAATTTCACCAACTTTTATTCTCCCCTCCCAAAATCGCCTAAAACAACGTTTCATTTTCCCCAGATATAAAAGTTTTGCTGCCTCACTATCCCTTTTGCCTAAACCAAGGCTTCATAGTATTGCACAGCACGCGTATTCAGGAAGGTGCGGTGGCTCATTTTCTGCCACGCCACCGCACAAGAATTCCTGGGCCTACAATAAGCACCGCGTTGCACGCCAAAATGACACACACCCAATTATTCATATTTGGAGCGGACTTCTTACTTAATTCGCGCGCACTTCTTAATTGGGGCAAACTTCTTAATTGGGGCAGACTTCTTAATTGGACTTCTTAGTTGGGGCAGACTTCGTAGTTGGGGCGACTTTTTTTTTTTATTGGGGCAGACTTTTTTATTGGGGCGGACTTCTTAGTTGGGGCGACTTTTTTTTTATTGAGGCGAACTTCCTTCTTGGGCGCGTCACATTGCTTCGACGGTGCGAAGGGATGCGTATTGCGAGCACGGCCATTCTTGTACGATGGCGTGGCAGAAATGAGCCACAGTGAAAGGAGAGCTATTACAGTAGCAAATGACATGTATTTGGGAACTTGGGGATTAGGTTCAAGTCCCCCAATTCTACCCACGCAACTCGCTAGCTTTCACCCATGAATACTCATTGCCAATAGTGGGGGCTGGCCTATCATACTTCTTTGATGAGGTAACTATACCACAAGAACTTTCGGCGATCCCTTTCGAAATAATTTGATTCATCCTTTGCGCATCTGCTTTGCAGCTTCGATAAATGTAATCGTGCCTTCAGTAACCTAGAGATCGATTGCGCAACGCACGACGACAACCCCAAGCAGCAGCTCACGATATGCGATTAAGTTTTAAGAAAAAATTAAGTAATGGGGGGAAAAAATCCAAACTGGATTTCAAGATGAAGTAAGAATTCCTAACAGTCCTTGAAATTCTCCGGCGGCAATTTTCAAATGTTTACAGAGAAGTAAAGTCTGTTTCGTCACGCGACATCCGGACCTCGTGGCCCGCTGTGTCATTATAGTAAGGCCGCACCTCCAATCACAACTGTTATTTTCTCTTCATTTTTTACGCTCTCAGTTTTTTTTTTCTAATCATCTCCCCTAACGATAATGACCGTCATATCAGTATGCACAACATAAAAACGTGTTAACAATTTTACAATGACGTTTTAAAAAAATAACATGAAAGAACGTTGTTTCAGTGTGCGTCTCATAGAAATTTGGGCGTGGAGAATTTCATGTACTTGTTTTCTTTCCTGTCAACCATAGTTTTTTTTTTCCAACAAATATTTAAAAAAAAACAAAAAAGAAATGTTGATGACTAAAAAGCTAGGGTACATACGTCCTGAACTAATAAACCAAATTCCATGCCTTTTTCAGCTTTACCAAGCCCATTTTCCGTGTCGTTTCCCAGGCGCAGCAATTCAAGTTTGCATGCAGTTGCAGGTTCTATAGTGATCAGAGAGAGAATTTTTCAAAAATAATTAGCTGGCGGGCAAAATCACTTCGGCAGACAGAATTTGACGAGCTTAATGGAATTTAATCAAATGGTTTTGACGCAAGAGTTTGTGGGTGTTGCCTGTTGTTGTGAGATTTATTTCGGACTACCAATGTTGAAACCACACCACCCCCAACGAAGTCCCACTGATGACGTCACTTACGAATTCAAGCCCAAGATTTAAAAAGATGTCAAATTTTAACAACTCATTGTAACTTCGAAAGTAATTCCCACTGTTTGCAGAATGATGTTATAATATTATGACCAATTATTGTAACAATATGTAACCAACAAATTACTTGTAGTTAGTGTGCATCAACAATTGTAATGCCTCGAGTTCACTTGGTTTTCTACCCGGTGCTCTCAACATTTAGGGGGTGAACCGAATTTGAAGTCATTCCGCCCGCCTCTGCTCCCTCCCCATCCCAGATCCAACGGTAATTTCGGCCGTCTAATTATAATTAGAATTACTTCCCAATTTTCCCAATTCCCGAACTTAAAACTCAAAACCTGACCAACCCTATTGGTACTGCAACCCCGTCCAAACATGAAATAACCCGAAACTAACTTAACCCAGCTTGTCCCAAGTAAGCGTAATGCAGTTGACATTCCATTTAAGGCCTTAAGCCGAGGTTAGTGTCGCCCTTGAACGTCAGGCGAGCCTGAGCACACTATCGCTCATATTTTAAATTAAAACATCATCAAACTGAACCACGACTACTAGCCTTGTTCCATCAATTTCGGTTAATTTGGAATTACGGCACACCTTAGATTACCCCCACAACATATTTGTATGCAAGTCACTTAACTGTGTCGTCGGCACAGGCGGAGCAACCACACGTACCAACAATCCGCACTGCATGTCACATGCTATCCTTAACTACGAATCGTAAACATCGTACATCGCTACGAGAGCTGTCTTCGGTTTCGATTCTACCTCAAATGCAGTGCGTGAGTTACGTGGGTGCAGAGGAAGCTGTCGTGACAAACAGCTGGGGCATCAACCGGTCGATCTTAGATGAATAATAGCACATGTTATAGCGCGACTGATCGATTGATTTATCCCGTTGCCACTTTCTGTCACCGAGGGCGATACTAACGCCCTAACCAGACTGGCTGCTCGCGACTGCATGGCGACGCAGGATGGTGTAAGAAAGATGTCAAAATCAGTCCATAAATGCTTACTAACCATACGAGTGCAGCAATTTTAACCTTTGTAGGCACGCAGCAACGCATTCCTAAGCACGACATTTTTCTTCTGTCTGGTAGGGCTTTACCTAGTTATAAGAATGCCAACGTTTCTTCCTTTGAAGAACTTTCTAAATGCACGAAACATGTCGCTATTTATTCCAAGCGCTTTTATAGATTCGTAATAAAAAATATACAGGGTTACAATAATTTTGCAAATAAAATAAATAAATAAATGCATATATTGTAGGATTGGCTTCTCGCGAATCTCATTCAGACGAGAACCGGAAGTTGGCTGGCGCCATGTTGGCGGACGGTTGCTGCCGTCGGCCAAGCGCCAGAAGGAATGCTGTTTGAGAAGGTTTGGATTGCATTGTTTATAGTACAATTGCGATCCCCCGGTAAAACCGATCAGAGGGAGTGCCGTATATGTCCACCCCAGTCATGGTCACTAAACTATCCGGCCCGACCTACAACAATATTAAAGCGGTAGACAAAATGGCCGCCACGACTGACCCATTTCTTATGCAAATCTACGTAAAATTAAAATTATTATTTTGAAAACCGCTACTAGCTGGCCAACAGATGTTGGATTCGCCAATCAAAGATTCACGATGCGATTTGATTGGCCAATTCCCGAACAGACCGCAAAGAAATGGGTCAGTCGTGGCGGCGATTTTGTCTACCGCTTTAATATTGTTGTAGGTAGGGCCGGATAGTTCAGTGACCCATGACTGGGGTGGACATATACGCCGCCCCCTCTGATCCGGTTTTACCGGGGGATCGCAATTTTACTATAAACAATGAATTCAAACCTTCTCAAGCAGCATTCCTTCCGGCGCTTGGCCGATGTCTATAACGCCAACATGGCGCCAGCCAACTTCCGGTTCTCGTCTGAATAAGATTCACGACAAGCCAATCCTACAATATATGCATTTATTCATTTATTTTATTTGCAAAAATATTGTAATCCCGTATAAAGAGCATGACACCAATTTCAGATTAAAACAACAATTTTAAAAATAGAAGAACTATGACTGCGCCTGTTGCACTCCGTTCTCGCCTCTGCTCTCGCCTGAATGAGATTCGTGAGATACACATCCCATAATTCATCATTTCTGTCGTAATTGTGCGACTAAGACAACACATATATTGCGCAGATTGCCACAAATGTGAAAACGCTGTATATCTTCAAAACGATGCAAACATCAATTTATTAAATAGAACCGTAAATAAAGAAAGAAATCACAAGGTAAAGGGTAAACGAAGCGAGCAGTCTGCATTAAAGACTGGCCTTGTGAGGATACACACAAGGCCAGTCTTTAATGCAGACTGCTTGCTTCGTTTAAAATAGAACCGCTTTAGAAAAATTAGTTCAAACTTTTGTCTGTGCTAGGATAAATTTTGCAAAGAGTTTCACAGTCTAACTGTGGCTATGCGTGTTTTACCCTACACGTCGGACTTGAGTTTCTCCAACATTTTGTACTCCATGACGGTCATTATGGCGGCTGCCATCCCATAATCTCAAAGCGGAAGTATTACATTGGCGGGGCCTTAAATCGTGAATCCGCTAGGTTTATCGTCCTAGGTTTACTAATACTTTATGCGTTAGGCCTAAAGCAAATAAAAAGTCTACACTGCAAACACGAGTGGATCCGGCACTGGCCCCTATAGTCATTCTTTAATAATCGAATAATTATCCTTTTTAGCTCATATCATCTAAATGTGCGATTCTGGGTTTTGCGAGGTGCTAACTACTGATGGTAGATGGACGTGACGCAGAACTGAAGATACGATCAGAGATCGATCAGAGTTCCAGGGGAATTGGAGGCAAGTATTAAAGCGATGTAAAAACAGAAGTAGTTAGGAAACTAAAGCAAACAAATCCGTATAATTGTAACGACGGCGTGACGTCATCCTAACGCAGGGTTAGTCATCATTTTAAAAGGGGATAGCAATTTGTGACGTTGGATGGCATATGGCTCTCGTTTCGCTTCTTTGGCTATAATTATTTAATAAGGCTGAGTGGTAATCTCGTATATAATCTCGGGTATAATAAAACGTTTATATCAGAAGTAGCAATCGCGAGTGCTTGTCAACTTATTGCTACATTTGACAAGCACTCGAGATTGCGACTTCTAATTATACAAGACGTTTTGTTATACCCGTTTCTTACACTTCAAAAAATTGGCAGAGGGTTGAGATTAGAAATTACCGATGTAAACTCAGGACTTGCAAAAACATGGGAGATTCTTTATAAATTCTCCTACCTACTTGTTCTGTAGTACGGATTTTTGTTAAAATTAAAAGGAATTAAGATTAGACGTCTTCGTATTTTTTT
>JAHWFP010141957.1:0-11063 GCA_023313725.1 Lithobius niger | reverse complement strand
ATTGTCACAATAAATCAACCACCTATCACCCACCCTCCAGAGTTTGACATAGTATATGGATGCACATTTGCATCCATTACCATTTGTCCAAATGCAAATTTCTTTGTCTTTAAGTTAAATTTGGTAGTAAACCATTTTAAAATATCGAAATAGTTATTCTGTAATGAAAGATATTACGTGCCAAATTCTTTTAATTGGTGTAAAGAAAAATAAATTGTACACCCCCCCCCCCTCCCTATAAGGGTAAAGGGACCCATCAAGTTTTTGCCATAGAAGGTATTGATATCAGAGCCAAAATGGCTGCCACCAAATTTGTCAAGCTGCCTTTAGCTCGGGATATGGTCGTTTCTGGTTTCTTCTCCTACAGTATCTTACAGAAAAAGCTTGTTCTTCGTCTCGTTTTAATCTCGTTTCGGTTAAACCTTACCTTTAACATCCAACGAGTTCGTTTCTGTGTTCTTAAGTTGTTTTCCATTTTGTTTGGTGAAACAAACATTACCGCATAGAGAGTGTCACACGGTCTAGCAAAAGGGTTAATCTCAAAAGCCATTATTGCAATACGTCACAGTCCTCCCACAACTTGTAAAATTTAATATCGGGCAATTTCGTCTGAATCATATTTTAGGACCGCCCTAGTCCTACTGGCCTTGATCAACTCTTTGTGACGAAGTTCTTCCACGAGACCAATATGGTTTTTAATAAAGACAATTAGATGAGGTCTGGCGAATTTGTCCCGTTTGGCCCTTCATAAACACGGAAGGCGGTTGCGACAGGCCAAATTAAATTTCTCCTTGCACTTATCTTAGACAGGTAATGGATCACACGTCCTGTTCTGCTTTTGTTGTGAGCATCGGCCATTCAGTGGCTAAAGTGCACAGTAATGCCCTTACAGTGATTCTAATTACGACCTGCCAGGTTGCCAAGGAGAGAAAACAACGTAGCTATGGGAGGGCGGCTGAGTAAACGTTTATTAAATCCTATGGCATCACCAGTCCCATTCTGAATTGAATTAGACGTCTTCTTGCGCGACAGGGTACAACATTTACGGGTGACCGGGGTCAGCTGCAATTAGTCCCCAGTTCAGTGGTGATCCACTTGGATCCACATTGGGGGGGGGGGGGGTCCTTTTACTTTTACGGTTATTTGTATAGAGTTGGATAAGGACTACACAAGTAGCACGTTTTCCCTCTGCCACCTATTAGGCCTGTATTTACATGATTATGCCTATATTTGTGTGATTAGGTCTGTATTTGCATGATTACCCAACATTTGCCTGATAAGCCTATATCTGCATGATCAGGCCTACATTTTGTTTGATTAGGCTTATATTTGCATGATTAGGCCTACATTTTGTTTGATTAGGCTTATATTTGCATGATCAGGCCTACATTTTGTTTGATTAAGCTTGTATTTGATTAGGCCTATTTCTATGATTAGACTTATATTTGCGTGAAGGCCTATATTCGCTTCATTAGGCCTACATTTTAAATGTTTAGGATTATATTTGCATGATTACACCCATATTTGTTTAATTAGGACTTATATTTGCATGAAGGCCTATATATTTGCACGATTAGACCTATATTTGATTGATTAGGTCTATATGTGTGATTACGTCAATGTTTTAGTAATTAGACCTATATTCTGAATTAGCAATATTTACTAAGCAATCTGTAGGTACCTACACGACGGCCAAGCCACCTCAAGTACGAGAAGTAAATTTACTTCTCCAATAGCACAGAAAGTAATAAGAAAGTCACACGTGGAACTCGTGGTGCCCTCTAGGTAAGACTAGTTGAACTAGCAATGGTTTTCCCTGAGTATACGCACTTGATCCATTCCCAAAGCCTCTTAAAGGTGCCTGTTCACCGTCTGGCAGGCTGCAGCATCTAATGCCGTCTACCAATATTTAGTTCTGTGTAGCGCTTGGTTTCAACAAGCGATGGCATATGCAAAGAAATTTCTTTTTACAACAACATTGTTTCCTTAATTATTGCGTGCAAAGTTGGCACATCCACGTGCACCAGAGAGCAACTGTCAAACTAGGTTAACGATATCACTGCCACTATAGATTGTGCCCATCTAGCGGTTCAAAATCTGCGTTTCAAAATGATCGTTGTATAGAAAAAAGCGCCCGTGATAGCTGAACTATACTAATGGCTCCCTGGTGCACGTGGATGCCCCAACTTTGCACTCAGTAATTAAGGAGGCACGTGGCTTGTTTGTTGTGTAAAAAGCAATTTATTTGTGTGCTCCTTCGCTTGTTGAAAGTAAAGGCTAGACAGAACTAGATGGCAGGATGGCTATAGATGTAGCAGTCTGTCATTTGGTGGCAATCCCCCTTTAAGCCTACCCAGTCTACTTTGGTTTTTCCCTCTATAATAATAATAATAATATATAGAGACGATGCTCGAGGCATCCAACCACCCAAATTCCCCGGCGGCAGATGTTAAGTGGAAGAAGTACCACCGTTATGACAGTCGTTTTTTGCCGCATGAGGGAGGAAACCGGAGTACCCGGAGGAAACCCTCGTGCAACGGGCGGGAAACAACCGGAGAAAAACTCGTACATATACACTTCCCATCGCCAGGATCGAACCTGGGTCGGTACGCTGTACACTGTACGCTGGGACCAAGACGCCTATCGAATCTGACGCCCCAGTGCTCGCAGCTACCCGTGCACCTAACTTAACATGTATGCAGATAATGCGAAAATTTCCGTTGAAAATTCCCAACTTACTTATGGACTTCTTCCTTATCAGAGGCTAAAAGCATTGCATTTTCCCATCCACGGAGCTAAATCGACGCAGCGACCTCGACCTGAAAATTGTCAGCAACATCCTTCAGACCCACAAATCTATTTTTCTCCCCGACACATTTGCGAAGTCAACCAGCCGTAAGCATGGTCACACACTGACGCTCTTTGAACCCCATGTGTATAGTCAAACAATCGCCTTCTTTTTTTTTTTTTTTAATTCGTGTTATCAACGAGTGGAACTCACTGCCTTTAGATGTGGTCTGTGCCAAAACTGAAACCATTCAAATACATGCTGCCTGTGTTTCGTCATTACTGAATTTATGACAATCCTGTGGCCAAAATATGTTTATCCTTTCGCCTTTTTTTTTCCTCACAGACTTCGTAATCGGAGAAAATTAATTCTTCCAGTTGCAGAATTATTTCGTTTCGCTATCTTTTACATATTTTGCTACTCCGTCCGTGTTAAAACCAAATAAAAGCAGGAGACGAAAGCATAGCAAGTCGAACGGGTCCCAAGTTAATTACCGCAGGGTATTCACGTACACATACAGTTTGCTAGGGGAGGTTTAAAATTCGAATTTTGAACACATAGGTAAAGAATGGCACTGGGAAGTGCCGTTTTCTAAAATGGGAGTTAACAACTAGAACCACATGTGCCTGGAGTGGCACGTAAGTGCGATCTGGGTTGCAACTATTGGTGTGATTGTCACGAACACTATATTATACAGGTTTTGAACTTTGGTTTAACGCTTTTGCACGTCAATTTGACACTTTTGCACTTGGATTTAACACTTTTGTACTTCTATTTAACGTTCGTGGAATTCAAATTAACACTCTTGTCTTTGGATTTAACACACTTGCACTTGAATTTAACACTTTTGCACTTGAAATTAAAACATTGAAATAACTAATTTTTTGTTATTCGCAGTAAAGAATGTGAAATTATACGAAATACGCTTATATAAATGTGTACTAGTTGCCACTGTGATGTAATTTCGCTGCGACGGCGCTCCTGAAACTCTATGAAATATCCTATGGCGCTTTAAGTAAATGACGATTAAAAGCGGCGTTTGGAACGAAAACGAAAGTGAAATGATGATTGCTTTGGAGATCAAGGCCAAGCGAATAAGTGATGATTCACAAGGATATTTGGCCAGTAGTGGGTGTTATGTATGATACTTTGGTTCATACTAAGTGCGTTCGTTTTCCTAATTCAACATGAGGCAACAACTCTTAGCTTGGCTAGCAAATTGTGGAATGTTTAATATGCATGTTAGCTGTTTTATAAGTTTGTGCAATCATGTGACACGCTGTGGCATTCCATTTGATAACATATTAATAAATACAATGTACGGCACATTAGTTCTATTAGTGCGTTCTATCAACAAGAATTTTTCGGATATCAACCTCATGGAGCGGGAACAGGGGGGTTTGATTTGTAATGTTAAAAATGACTTGTGTGCCAAGTTTCATGCTTTTAGCTCGATCTGCAAGAAATGGTTGATCAAATCTCAATGAGGGGGACACAGGAGGACGCTGGGGGCCGTTTGGGGGTTCCATGGCTTGTTCGACTTCTACTGCTAAGAATGAGTTGTGTATCAAATTTCAAGCTTTTAGCAAAAATGTGCGGGTCAAACCTCAGTGAGGAGGCACAGTGGGGCCCTGGGGCCCCTTTGGGGGTATTTCATGAGTGTTCCATGGCTGACTCGATTTTTGCTGCAAGAATGACTTATGCACCAAATTTCATGTTTTTAGCTTGATCTGTAAGAATTTGTTGCCCAAGCCCCTGGGAGGAGGCAAGGGGGAGGGGAGGGGGAGGGGGAAGGCGCTGAAGGCACGTGGGGTATTTCATGGGGGTGCGTGGCTGGTTTGATTTTTACTGTTAAGAAAGACTTGTGTATCAAATTTCAAGCTTTTAGCAAAAATTTGCGGTCAAACCTCAGTGAGGAGGCACAGGGGGGCGTTGGAGCCCCTTTGGGGGTATTTCATGAGTGTTCCACGGCTGATTTTTCCTTGTGTACCAAATTTCATGTTTTTAGCTCGATTTGCAAAAATGTGTTACTCCACTTAATGATTTCTGCCCAGTGCTCTGCAATAATAATTGCTTTGCCGAAGAGAATACTGCGTTCACATCAAAATCGTGCTCAAAGGGCCCTGGTCGGTGTTAATACCTACATTTTAAGCTATACGAGTTGAAAATCGGTTCATTAGTTCGACCTCTATGTGAGAGCAAAAGTTATAGCCCATTTGGCTTTCCGCGTCAAGAATATTGTAGTTACATTAAAATAGCCTGCGAAAGGCCCTAGGCCTTGTCCATACCTACGTTTTAAGCTATAGAACTTCAAAATAGGTTCAGTGGTTCGATATCCAGGTGTGGACAAAGAATCGAAAGAACAACATTAATGATTTCTGCCCAGTGCTCTACAATAATAATTGCTCTGCCGACGAGAATACTGCAGTCACATCAAAATCGTATTCGAAAGGCCCTGGTCGGTGTTAATACCTACATTTTAAGCTATAGAACTTGAAAATCGGTTCAGTGGTTCGCTCTCCAGGTGAGGGCAAAGAGTCCCAACAACAACAACAAGAACACCACTAACAACAACAACAACAACAACAAGAAATGGCCATACTGTGGACGCCGAACGGGTTGATTGTTGTCATTAAAATTTGTAATGCGATGAAATAGTTACCACACAACCCCAAATACTAAATTTCGTTGGTCTATGTCAATTCTGGGCGAAACTATAGGAGCTCACAGTTTGACGTTTAACATAGAAGTTCATGCTGAGGCTTACATAAGGACCGCGCGGTAGCGGTCCTTGATTAACCCTTTTCTTTAATTTCTTTGTCGCCTACAAACTGGCAAAAATTCAGCAAAAGTTAACGTGTGCGAGTTTGCGAGTAAATATGAATGGATGTGTGTATATTCAATTTTCACGCAAAGCTTTATCACGGTTCTGTTGCCAGGCATTTTTGCACAATTGTCTCAGAACCCAACTCCATACAAGCGGAGTGGTTAACGCTCGTTTACACCCTTTGAAACCCTTTTCCATACAAGTAATAAAGTAAACGATGCTAATAATTGACCGCTAATTATAACAGTATTCGACAAACCATTATTCTGCTCAAGCCCACTCTCACAAAATGAAATTTGGGCAACAAAATCAAGACCATTGTTGTTGTACGGCCACTTTCTTACACCGCTGAAAACATGTTGATTGTGTCATGTAAAAGATCGTAGGAATTACCTAGCAAAATTGTCCATCGCGCCTTTTGGCGCTATGGCTTTGGCCTGGAGCACGTTGCAACCTCCATTGCAGAGAAGCCTTCTTCTGTGTGCTCATGTATTGTTAACTTGAACACGGAGCTACGCAAAGTCCAAGTTTTGTGGAGTGTTGCCGGGCGAGAACTCATGAATGGCTCGGAATTGGAAACTGACAGTTTCACCTTTGAAAACAGCCGCAAAACGCCAACACATGGCTAACCGGCAAGCTAGCGGGGTTGGTGGGGGGGGGGGGGGGGCGCCGGCGGGCGTTATGCGATTAGTTACGAGCGCCGTATCTTCCATCCTCCATAAGCAAAGAAGATCAGTGAAATAAAGTCGGATTATTCGGATCAAAGGTGTGGTGTGAAAGCTCCGCCTGATTCAGTACGACAACTTCACTGCATTGCTTGTCTTATCCAAACCAATAACGCGTTGTTGAAGAACCTTTATTAGTGGGGCCGTAGAAGCAATATAATGCCAAATTGCATTTTATGATTAAAAAAAACGAACAGGATTCATTCCATAGGGGTTCTGTAACAGATATAAATTGACATAAGGGGAGCAAAAAAATCTGTAACTCCACGATTACCAACAAAAATTCCGTCCAAAAATCCCTTTTATAACTTAAGCCTAACTAATACACCGTTAACCAGATTGCTAACAATTCGGTTACAAACAATATTCAGAAAAAAAAATTTCTCTCTTTGTTCATTTTGTCCTGCTACCATTGAATAGCAGACACTATGAACAATTACTGCTGCTGTGGTAGCTCTAAAAGATAACAAATGTAAGATTCAGGTAAAAATAAAGACGGGAAAGCCAAAGGCTCACAAGAAATAACAAAATACAGATACAAAACTTATTTACGTTGCCTTTTGGACTTATATAGCAGGCCGTATCAGTGTGGCTCAGCGGTTGGACCTTGGCCTTTGGTTTCAAAGGTCCTAGGTTCGATTCCCCGCTCAAGCAGTCTGACATATAAGTCCAAAAGGCAACGTAAATAGGTTTGCATCTGTATTCAGGTAAAATGTGATGTTCTTTCTCCGGCAAGAGTAAAAAAAGATTTGTCACAGTTTGGGCCCCATTTTTTCTATTTCCCTATCGCTTCAGCTATGTACTTCCTACTTTGTTACACCTTAGATAACATCCGTAGCTATGTCCCTAACTATGATAATGTATTTTATTACCACTTTAGAAAGACAAAAAACACACATCTCCACTTTTCATCCGAGTCTAATTACATGTTTAGATCTACAGCAGCATTGGTTTAACGTCGACACTGAATGAATCCAAGCAGAAAGTACGGTGCTACGGCATAGGCCAACATTAGGTCGGCCCCAAATTATGGTCAAGCGGTTTTATTACGTTTGTTGGAAACTCACATCTCCGCCTTTTACTTGAACTTGAACACCCAAACCATAGAGCTGTCCAGACCTCCTTTTACACTAGCATGTCATTAGTGCTGTCTTCCATAGCAATCGACGTTTATTTGCAGATCGGCAACCTCCAGATCGGGGACGCTACACTAGTACCGCTTGTCCCGTGTAGACAGGGCCGGATCGGTTTGAAACTAACATTAGTCGTCCAGTCTTCATATCATTCTACTTTTTTTAACAAATGAGTCATTCGCCAGAAGCTGACAGTGTCCATGTTGTAACTATCGCTTCATATTCCAACCATTGTCACACGGTCGTCTGGAAGAGAAACTGTGGGTTTCGTTTCCCGGCTCCAGGACAGTTGAGTCAACATCACCAGAATATTATTTTATCAAGACAATGCTAAAAAGCGTCAACATTCCAGCATGCGCGTGAACTGGCGTTGAGTCTGGCGGCAAAACATGCGATTTCTACTCTAGAAGGCAATGATTTGAAGCAGGGGGTAGTTACTCTTACAGCCACAACGTGTCGTCACAGAAGGTTACTAGCGAATATAGCGCTCACCGTTTGACCAAGGACCGCAGAAGCACAAACAACATGGCGCTCGTAACCGTAACTAATTGAGCCGGTCCACAGTGGAGTTCAAAGATGCCAGAAAATAAACACTGACTGCCAAAACAATTTGTGGTATTTTTACAAACCGCATATGGCACATGTGTTAGCTAACACAATTTACCTTCACGAAATTGTTGTTTGCCAGCCATTGTTAAGCTGCGTGATCGCAACGTACGGTGGCCCATTGGGACAGACAACAACTTTTTTTTTTACAAACACAAAGCTTTTATGAAACCGGAACAAGATGGCCACTGGCACGGGCGCAGTTTACCATATATCGTTCTAGGTTGCAGTGTGTCTTATCCAGCGTTGGGAAGCCGAAGTTCCGGTTTCATGAAAGTTTTGTTTGTGTAGAAAAAAAGATGTCGTGTATCCCAACGAGCCACTGTAGTAACAACACGCGTTTTTTCCCGTTTGCCCTCTAAACTGTACCCTCGTGGTACAATGCTTGCCGAGTGTTGCTTTCCATAGGAAAATGCGCTTCCCGTTATAAAGTGAGTGCTCTAAGTTTGAAGAAGCCATCTCCGTCCTCGCATCACAGTCGGGGAACGCTATTGCACGCGGAATTGCCACGTGCTGGGACTAATCGTAGCACAAGCGTAATTTTTGGTACCTATCTATTTGTTTAAATCCTAAACGGCGTTTAACGAAAAAATAGTTACCTATCACCGATTGAAAGTCTGCAGAATGTGGCAACATCTAGCGCTATCTAGTACCATTTAGTACTTGCCAGCATCAATCGAACGAATGCTCAACGCCATTTCTTTTAACGAAACAAACAAGCCAAGATTCTCCTTAAATATTAAGTGAAAAATTGGTACGTCCTCGTGCACCTAGGAGCAAGCTGTACCAGGGTTCCCACCAACCTGGAAAACTCGGGGAATTTAAACTACGGTTGAAACTCAGGAAAAACTCAAGGAATTCTCCGATTTTTCACAAAAAAACTTGGAAAACTCACGGAAAAAAACCCAAAGTGATAAAGGTTATGAATAAGCGTAACAGTGCATAAAAACTTATTGTGTTAGCATACTGCATTAAAAAATGGTCGTTCTGTTTCTGTAGTGACACGTAGTGGTTAAATGGGGCTCGTTGCTCTTTTGCTCTCGTGCAAAAAAAAATTCCTTCCTACAATTACGATCAATATCCTGGAAATTGACCTCACTACTATGGAAAACCTGGAAACCTCAGGAAAATTTATTTCAGTATTTTGTGGGAACCCTGTGTACAGATTAACAATGTCACTGCTGCCACGGTATTTTCGTACGATTTGCAATCGGTGATAGTGCCACTTTAGCGAGAAAATAGTTACAACCAGCCGTTCCATTGACCACAAGGGGTCACAATCCAGAACGAGACATGGAGCATGCGGTAATATTGAGGGGCCCGACAAACCTGTAAATAGCGTACAAGATTGGCAAATCCAAAAGCACTACGTTAGATTTGCAGATTTGCGTTAGATTTGCAGATCTACATCGATTTGTACAGATTTGGGCATATTTGCAGGGATTTGCACAGATTTGACGATTTACAAATTTTATTTAGATTTGCTGGTTTGCAGTGATTTGTGTGGATTTGCAGATTTTACTGGATTGGCAAGCAGATTTGCAGATTTCTTGTTGATTTGCACAGATCTTCTACGATCTGCAGGATTTGCAGATTTCACTTGTGTTTACAGATTTCAAGCAGATTGCAAGCAACTTTCGTGCTGATTTGCTACGAATTGCAACATTTACAGAGATTTGCAATGATTTGTAGTTTCACTTGGAGTTTGCGAAATAAAAAAGCGTATGAGATTGTCGGACCCCTCAGGTAATCAAGGGGTAATTAAGGGGTAATCAAGGGGGCTTATGTAAGCCTCAGCATGAACTTCCATGTTAAACGTCAAACTTTGAACTCCTATACTCTCGCCCAGAATTGACATAGACCAACGAAATTCGGTATTTGGGGTCGTGGCGTAACTATTTCACCACATCACCACATTAACTATTTGTTGTTGTTGTTGTTGTTGTTGTTGTTGTTGTTGTTGTTGGGACTCTTTGCCCTCACCTGGAGACCGAACCACTGAACCGATTTTCAAGTTCTATAGCTTAAAACGTAGGTCTGGACAAGGCCTAGGGCCTTTCGCAGGCTATTTTAACGTAACTACAATATTCTTGACACGGAAAGCCAAGTGGGCTAAAACTTTTGCTCTCACCTAGAGATCGAACCAATGAACCGATTTTTAATTTGTATAGCTTAAAATGCAGGTATTAACACCGACCAGGGCCTTTTGAACCCGATTTTGATGTGACTGCAGTATACTCGTCGGCAGAGCAATTATTATTGTAGAGCACTGGGCAGAAATCATTAATGTTGCTGTTGGGACTCTTCGTCCTCACCTGGAGATCGAACCACAGAACCGATTTTCAAGTTCTATAGCTTAAAACGTAGGTATGGACAAGGACTAGGGCCTTTCTCATGCTCTTTTAACGTAACTACAATATTCTTAACACGGAAAGCCAAATGGGCTAAAACATTTGCTCCCACCTAGAGATCGAACCAATGAACCGATTTTCAATTTGTGTAGCTTAAAATGTAGGTATTAACACCGACCAGGGCCTTTTGAACCCGATTTTGATGTGACTGCAGTATTCTCGTCGGCAGAGCAATTATTATTGCAGAGCACTGGGCAGAAATCATTAATGTTGCTGTTGGGACTCTTTGTCCTCGCCTGGAGATCGAACCACAGAACCGATTTTCACGTTCTATAGCTTAAAACGTAGGTATGGACAAGGCCTAGGGCCTTTCGCATGCTATTTTAATGTAACTACATTATTCTTGACACGGAAAGCCAAATGGGTTAGAACTTTTGCTCTCATCTAGAGATCGAACCAATGAACCAATTTTCATCGGCAGAGCAATTATTATTGTAGAGCACTGGGCAGAAATCATTAAGTGGAGTAACACATTTTTGTAGAAATTTTGCAGAAAACATAAATTTGGTACACACGTCTTTCTTAACAGTAAAAATCGAACCAGCCATGGACCCCAATGAAATACCCAAAGTG